>ML794198.1:79738-95762 GCA_009831015.1 Picea engelmannii | reverse complement strand
GGTTTTCTACAATCATATACGTTTTTGGAACAAAATTCCATCATGGGTACTCAACTCATGCATGAGAAAAAACATATACCTTATATTTTGCTGGAAAAATAACATACCACTTTTAGGAAAAAACAAAGTTATTCACAATTTCTATGAATAAAAGTTGTAAATTCAGAAAGCTAATTCAATTTACTGTGTTTCATCTTCTTACACCATATTTGAATTCATTGTAAAATTAACTTTAATAATCCCTCTAATTTAACCAAATGTTGTTTTTCCATGTCTTCATTGCCACTAATGTGTCATGAGAGAACATCATTAGCTTACACATACCAATTAACTATTTCTTTGTTTATGCATGTTTTAAATTTTCATTAAGTTGGCTTATATGGTTACAATATTTCCTAAGTCCTTTTGTACTTATAGAATAGTTCCACTATCTTCATCATTGATTAATTTTCCTAAAGATGAATCCAGGTAAGGATTCAAAAAATTGATCAATATGAACTCTACTATGGAAAATCAAGAAGAAATCAACTCTAAAAAAACATGAAATAAACTTTTTTCTACTTAAAAACTTTAGATATTAGAGAGCACTCATGTGAATGGTATCATGATTCAACCACATTAACCAATTATCTTTAAACTATCATGGATATTCCACTGGCATAGGTCATCACAATAGATCTAATAAAATACTGAAATATTTACTATTAAGGTTATTTTTCCTTTAGATATGACCTGGGAAATACAAGAGAAAACCCAACTAGAATGTGAGGTTGATCTACTCCCTTTTATCTGGTGTAGAAATGATGCAAGTACAAAGAAAGAGGGGCTCTTTGTGGATTTTCCTTTGAACTGTGGATTGTATAACTGCTACAAGATATCTCCTCCTATGTTATGCTCACAAAATTCCACTCTCATGTGTTTTTCTCAGCTATGGAACAAGATACAGTGCGAAATAATTGAGCCCCTTCTCCTCCTAGTGGGCCAATATTTAACATAGACCAATAGCCATGTAGGGGTAAGTTTTTAACTTCCTCAACCCTCAAATGTGATAATTTTTTGGACCTTATATAATATTATTGAAATTACATACGTGGATAGCCCCATATGCTTGAGTAACATGGGATGACGTGGCATACTCTCATACCATGGTGGTCAACATGGTAGGTTAACTTGTGGGAGGCATATATTTTTCATACAAACTCTGATTGACACATGGTTGGCACCGTTGGAAGGGTATCAAAGTGTAGAATACTATCAAGGGGTAGTGGAAAATATTTAGACACCAGAACCCCAAAAAATGTCATTTAATTCCTCAAAATGGCTCTATAATATTCCATAACACAATTTTCCAAACTGGAACCTGCCATTAAAATGACCCTGCAAGTCGATTCCTCCAGTTGTTTCCACTCTGAAAGAATAGAAATAGATGAAAGATAATATAATGCTCCAATCCAGATCATACCTCCCCATTTAGGGAGGCACTTGGTCCCCAAAAGATTTATTAAATGAGGTGAGGAAATTTTTCCTATACCTTCTCCCTGGAGTACCACTTTGATTTTCCTGGAAGTTGTCCTTTCAATCCAATCTGTCAAAGGTCATTCATCCAGGAGGATCCTCAGGTCCAGAAAATGCTCAAGAATAAAAGTTCTCAAAAGTGGACAAAACTAATTACATTGCATTTGTTTCGTCTCTCTGATTCTGTCCATATATTTACTTCCTCAAACAGACACCATATATGAAATTTATTGCGTTCTGATCAAATTCCCAAACAACAAAAAAGTCAATAGTCAAAGTCAACGTTGATGTCAGTAGTACGACATGTGACATTATCATGATGTCATGATGATGTCATCATACTAACATGGTATCATCCATAGATGACACATGGTAGGTGACGTGATCCTACGGAGGGAAACGTGGCAGGTGACCATGCAGTATGGCCTGGCACGTGGCATGATAGGTGGGCAGGTGACTGGTTGTATGGACTGACACGTGTCAGATAGGTGGTAGATGACCTTACAATGACGTGGAAAATGATTGGCTTGTTGACTGGGTAGGTGTAGTAGACGTGGGTCAATCATCACTTGACAAGTGTCACCATCATGGATGAATGGAATGGTGCCACGTGGCCTAGTCATGAGCTGCCACATGGCACCCCTTCATTGGTTGTTGTTGTAAAAGTTATTTGGACTCCACCAAAGTTGAACGTGCGACCTCCGAGCATGGGAAACATCTTGGCAGGGCCGAGCTACCAACCCTCCCATGGTGGTTCTTATTAACCTAAGTTCAAATTAAATATTTGAACTTACCATAATATTCAGGCGAAGGAGAAAAGTGTTGGGGTCTAGCCCCAACCCTGGCACTATGCACATCCACCACACCACACGACTACCCACAGCTCAGCTACTCGTCGCATATATACTATGGTGATAAGGTAAGGCATGAGGCCATCGATTGGGGACTTCCACCATAAGACCAGGCTTATGACCAACGGCCAGGGCTGATCAGCGGGGGGGCTATCCATCCGATTGGGCCCTCGATTCCATAACATGCACCATACGACCAGGCGATAACAGATGAGGGACCAACGTGTAGCACCCTTGTGGGATGGTGCTTGGCCATATGGCACATATGACCCTCGAAATGGGGCACGCGCCCAACTTAGTGGGCTTATTTTTATTTTGTATGTCATAGTGGTTATTTTGCTATATTTTTTGCCCATATTGGGCCTTTTTGGAGATTTCTTGGCCATTTGGAGGGAGATTTGATCGAAATAAGAGGCTAGATCTTTGTGGGAAGTTGGGATTCCATAAATGAGCCTAAAAACTATATAAACTAGGCCCTTTGAGTTTGTGAGGATACTTTTGTATTACAGGGAATGTGAAGAGAAACTTGAGCTAATAGCCCATTTCTCATGTTTTGAGGGGCATTGAGTCATGTTTTGAGAGGATATAGGTGAGGCATCTGTGCATCTTCACAAGGAGGTCTTGCACAACAAATCATAAGACTGTTTGTAATAGAAAAAATCCATTGTAAAGAGAACTTGAGCATTAAAGATCAATAAAGTGGTCCTCTACTTAGAAGCGATCCCGAAGATGTAGGCACACATTGGTGAACTCCGTTAACAAGTTATTTGTGTCAATTTCTCTTTCTTCTTGTTGTTATATTCTCTTATTTTCAGCATGATTAATGATGGATGAACTCTTTAATGATTCATGAGCATCAATTTAATGTCATTTTGTTATTAAACCTTTCATTTTTGGATCAAGTATTTTGGTATCAGAGATTTGGTTGTAAGGTTTAACAAGTGCAGGATTGGATGCTCACAAGATCCAAATCTCAGAGAGGAGAAGGATCATTGGATGAATTCATTTCAGAGATAGAACGAGTGTTGAGGAAGAAAAGAATGGAAATTGAAGAATAAACTTCTCCACGAACTAGAAAGTTCGAAGAATCATTTTTCTCCATGTCAGAAATGGTCAAGGTGTTATATGATGATTTCTTGGGGAAAAATAAACATGTTCTAGGAGAACCTTTTACGAAGGAGAAAAGTGAAGCAAAAGGAGAATCTTCAAAGCATCCTCCTTCACCAACTTATTCTCCTTCTTCTTCAAGTTCTTCTTCAAATCCTAGTTCTCATTCTACTACACATACTATACAAAAACATACACATAAGCATAAGTATGACATGCCTTTGTTAAACCTTGAAGTTAAGTTTGAGTTGCCTTTGTATGATGGGGAACTAAATTTGGAAAAGTTAGATAATTGGATCAGACAAATTGAAGTATATTGTAGGATACAGAAAATCATAGATGAGTAGACTATGATCAAACTTGTTAGTCTAAAGATGGGAGGAACTGCCCTTGTGTGGTGGGAAGCAGGACAAATCAAGAACTTAAAAGTTCATTAAGACTCTCTCTTCATGGCTTGATTTTACATCTGCATTACGAAATCAATTTTATCCTCTATCTTATATGCAACAAGATATTATGTCACGATGGAACTTTAGGAAGTTAAAAGGACAAACTGTTCAAATTTATACACAGGAGTTTTGAAAAAGAGTTGTATTGTTGGGAATACCATTGGATACTCAAGAGACATTACTTAAGTACACATGTGTTTTTCATAGTTATTTACGACATACCATTCTTATGTTTAATCCTACTAGCTTAAATGTGGTGTTTGTGCAAGCGAATCATCTTGAATCTAGAGGCAAGAAAGTAAATGTTGATTTTATAAAACCATTTAAACCTACTTAAGGAAAGATTGCAAGAAGAAGGTAAAAAACTAAAACCAATTCGTTATGGTCCTTTCAAAATTTTAGACAAGATTGGTTCTAATGCTTTCCGGTTAGAATTGCCTCCATATATGCAAATTTATTCAGTTGTAAATGTGGAAAACTTGAGATTGTATGAGCCTCCTATGATCAAGGATCAAGGGGAGAATGTTCAGATTCCTTCCATAGAATATTTTTCTCCTGAATATATGAATGAGTTGCAGGATGACACCATATTGGACAAAAGATTTTGTACTTCTCATAGGGGTGATGTGGAGTATCTTCGAGTGGGATTGAAGGGCACAAATCCAAGTCAAGCCAAGTGGATGGAGACCAAAAACGTGAGGGCGCAGTATGCTCACTTATTTACCAAATGATACCAGACTTTTGTAGGTCCAAAATCTTCCAAGTGGGGAGGATTAATCTAAGAGGATCCACAGGTCCCAAAAATGCTCAAAAATAAAAGTTCTCGGAATTAAATGAAACCAATTACATTGCATATGTCTTGTCGTGTTGATTCCAGACATATATTTACTTCCTCAAACATACAATGTATGTGAAAGTTATCATGTTCTGATCAAATTCCCAAACAAGCAAAAATTCAATAGTCCAAGTCAACGCTGATGTCAGCAGTAAGACATGTGACATCAACATGATGTCATCATGATAACATGGAATCATCTGGAGATGACACCTGGTATGTGATGTGGTCATACAGAGGGACACATGGTAGGGGACCATGTAGTACGACCTGACACATGTCATGATAGGTGGGCAGGTGACTGGTTGCATGGATTGACATGTGTCAGACATGTGGTAGCTAATCGTACAGTTATGTAGAAAAGGATTGGCTTGATGATCGGGCAGGTGTGGCAGACATGGGAGAATAGTTGCTTGACAAGTTTCACCATCATGGACGAATGTAATGGTGCCATGTGGCCCATTCATGGGATGCCACCGAAGTTGAACCTGCAACCTCCAGGCATGGAAATCATCTTGGAAGGGTTGGGCTACCATCCCGCCCATGGTGGTTCTTATTAACCTAAGTTCAAATTAAATATTTGAACTTACCATAAGATTCGGGTAGGGGAGGAAAGGGTTGGGGTCTAGCCCCAACCCCGGTTCTATGCGCATCCACCACACCACACGACTGCCCACAACTCAGCTCCCTGAAATGTATATACTTTGGCGATAAGTTAAGGTGTGGAGCCATCGGTTGGGGACTTCCACCAGGATTATGACCAGTGGCCAGGGCCAATCGGCGGGGGGACTATATGTCTGATTGGGCCCTCGGTTCCATAGCATGCGCCATATGACCAGGAGAGAATATATGAGGGGCCAATGCGTAGCACCCTTGTGGGTTGGAACTTGGCCACATGTCACATATGACCCTGGAAAAGGGGCGTACTCCCAACCTAGGGGGATTATTTTGATTTTTATATCAGAGCGGTTATTTTCCTATAGTTTTTTCCCAGATTGGGTTGTTTTGGAGATTTCTTGGCCATTTGGAAGGGGATTTAATCCCAAAAGGAGGCTAGATCTTTGTGGGATGTTGGGATTCCATAAATGAGCCTAAAAATATATATAAACTAGGCCCTTTGAGCTTGTTAGGGTACTTTTTTATTGCAGGGACTGTGAAGAGCAACTTGAGCTAATAGCCCATTTCTCATGTTTTGAGGGGCATTGAGTCATGTTTTGAGAGGATATAGTTGAGGCATGTGTGCATCTGCACAAGGAGGTCTTGTACAACATATCAGAAGCTTGTTTTTAACAACAAAGATCCATTGTAAATATAAATTTAGCATTAAAGATCAATAAAGTGGTCCTCCACTTGGAAGCGAGCCTAGAGACGTAGCCACACATTGGTGAACTCCGTTAACAGGTTATGTGTGTCTATTTGTCTTTCTTCTTGCTATTATATTCTCTTATTTGTGGCATGATTAATGATGGATGAACTCTTTAATCATTCATGAGCATCAAGTTAATGTCAATTTTTTATTAATACCTTTCATTTTTGGATCAGTCATGATGCCCATGTCTTGTAGTTATGGACCACTTCTGCAAAACTATGTCCTTTGATAAATATTCTTGAGCATCTGGTGTTAAGTCCTTTATGGAATTTAGGGCCTGTTACTCTTCTTTATCCAACATGGAAGGCTCATAGAGTTTGATATTCTTTACATTCACTACTGATTAAATGTGCATGCATGGAGGTAGACTAATTCTGGAAGATTTATATCCCACCTTTTCCAATACCTCAAAATCACCATATTGTAGAGACTTGATATTCTTACTAGGACCTTGTAGCCTTTACTTATTCAACTATAACCATACTCTATATTCCACTCTAAATTTTCTCTTTGTTTTGTGCTGGTCATGTCTAGCCTTGTACTTTTCCCATGACTTCTTCAGTGTCTCCTGTACTTGCAAATTCATCTTCCTGATCTTCTCAACATTTTTGTCTCTTTTTAATGCATCTCCTATGAGGTCCTACCCCACTCCTCCTTTTCTTCCATATACAACATCTAAGGGTAAAGGCGGAAGATACCCAAAACAATTTTGAAAAGGTGACTTACCAATAGAAGTGTGGACTTCTTAGTTATGAGAGTTTTGTAGATAGATCATATTTTCACCCCAGGTCTTCAAATGCTTCTGATTGTAACCCCTCAAAAGTTGCACCAAAGGTCTGTTGACTACTTATGTCTACCCATTTTTCTATGGATGGAATGTTGTAGACCTCTTCAACATAGTGTCCATCTTCCCCCACAATGTATTCCAAAATGCATTGAGAAATATGGTATCCCTATTTGAGATGATGCTCCTTGGTATACCAAAGTGCACCCAGGCCTGTTCAAAGAACTTGTTTGTTGCTTCTTGTCCATTGATGGTCTTTTTACAAGGCATGATAAATAAAATTTTGTTGAAATTTTCAACTACCACAAATAAAAATTCATGCACCTTCTGCATGGTTGGTAAACCTCCCATAAAATCCAAGAAAATTCTTTCCCAAGGTCGAGTGGGTAGAGGTAAGGGATTGTCTAGACCTTGCTTCTCGTTGTTGGGCTTGATGGTACAACAAAGAATACATCCTCTAATATATTGTGCTATATATATTCTTTAATTATGGGATAATACACATATCTATATAAGTTGGAAACTCTCTTTCCAACACCAAAATGTCCTGCAACCTTGGAGGTGTGAGTCTCTCTGATAAGCTACAATTGTTCACCTTTAGGAACACAAATTTTTTTAAGCTTGTAGAGTAAACCATTTTGGAAATGATATCCAGTATTTCCATCACCTTATTTTATATGAATTTGGCCATGTAGATATTGAAACACCTCCTTGGAGTCCTCATCTTCTATGTATGCCTCCTTGTATGCATCATGGGTAAAAGGATCCATGTGCATCAGAGTTACCAAATTTTTAATATTGGATGTGGGTGGTCGTCAAATCATGTCTTCCAACTTGTTTTTGTTTCCCTTCTTATACTTGATGACTAGATGAAACTTTTGTAAAAAACCCATCCACTTGTAATTCCTATTTTTTTGTAGCTTACTCTCAGCCTGCAAATACTATAGTGGTTGGTAATATATGTGGATGATGGTCTCCTTGTCCATCAGATAGTGCTTCCACTTTCTCATAACTTGTACGAAGGCATAGAGCTCCTTGTCATAGGTATAGTATTTGAGAACCACCCCATTAAATACTTAAGAATGGTAGCACACACCTCCCCCCCTACATCAATACTTCTCCCATGGAATACCCACTTGAATTTTTCTTCACTTCGAAGGGATTATGAAAGTTTGGTAGTGAGAGCACCAGTGCTTGAATGATCTTTCTTTTCAACTCATCAAAGGCCTTATGCTAATTCTTCTCCCACTGGAAACTCTTACCACTAGTTGTTATGGCGTGGAGTGGTGTAGCTATCGCTAAAATTAAGCTATGAACTTTCACAAGTATTGTGATACCCCAAAAAAACCCCTAACTTCAATGAAATTTGTAGGAATTGGACATTTCATGACAGGATCCATATTTGTGGGATCTATCTTGAGCTCCCCTTTGTTGAGTAAAAGAAATGAAATTCCTCCTCACAACATTTTTTCGAATCTTGTTCGTCTAAGACAAGATAGGTGGGATTATCACCATAATTGTTAGCCTTATTACAAGTTCAATTAAACTTCAATTTATTTACTTAAAGACCAAGTGTTGTATTTTTATCATTTATCGAGTGAAAACCGAAATAAATAAGTCTTATTTTTTTAGATAATAATTTAAACAAGAATAAAAATCACATAATGATAGAAATAAGAAAGACAAAGAGAGTTGAAAAACGATCAATGAATTTATTCATTCATTCTCTAACATCCAATACACTTCACATACTTTCAATGTATGGACCAGATGAAAGTCTAGCAACCTAAGGTAACATACACATAGGCCACTGGTGCCTTCAAAATAGACCAAGGGTTATAATCCAACAACCACAAATTGCACTTTGTTATGAATCTACACAAGAATCGTATTTAGTACTAAGAAACTAATCCAGAAACCAAAAGAAGTCTGCAGACTATCAAACAAAAAATCAACCGAGAAGAATATCAGAATTCAATGCTCCTTGAACTAGATTTTTTTCACCTTCAACAGACCCTGCTATCACAAGAAGTTTCTTATCTTAGAAATAGGAGATAAATGAAGTAGTGATGAAATCTCACTTGGAAGTAATATCTAGAGTAGACCTTACCAGATAAATGCATTCTTCCCTTTTACTTTGTCCATCTTACTCCTTTAAACATCTCCAGGGTAGCTGAACCATTCAACTTTTAGTTAACTTAATAACTAACAACTTGTTACTTAATAGGAGAGTTTTTAAGTAATTCAATTAAATAATAATAATAATAATATGATAAGGGTACTAAATAATACTGAAAAGTGGGGACCCTGTTACGAGGAAAATCTCTTTATGGCTAGGGTAAACCACAACAGACAGAAATGAATGCAGAAATCAAATCTATCCCAAAAACATGCTATATAAACCAATATGCAAGCGAGATAAGAAAGAGGGCTACCTTGTCTATATGTTTGATGAAGTCCACCGTTGAGCACTTGGACCCAAAGCTATATACATGCAACTAGTTCTCAAAAAACAAGAAAAGCAAGCATATGGTGATAATATAAAAAGGTTAGCACATTAGATAGAATAATCCATTAATATAGATAACAAATATTCCCATGAATAATAACTCATATATTTGCAAGATATCAACTGGACGGGAAAGGAGTATTTCTATTAATAAATGATCAACATAAGTGAAAATATTATAGACTTCTGTGTCGGCACGGGTCAGAACTGAGAAACTAAGTTCCTTCCAGCTGGGTCTCCACCACTTCAATCCTCCACCAAAGGAAATATCATAAGAGAGAAACAATGAGTTTCTCAATCAATAAGTGAAGAGATTGGGGGATGAACATTGTGTTCAGAATTAAAGGACAAAGGGGTGCAGACTCAAAATGAAGTAAATAGTTTCTCCAGAGTAACTTTGCTCTCAAAGTTGAATTGTTTTTCCTCTTTCCATAGATCGGAATTGTCCCATTTATAGCATTCAAAATGGAACTGAAGGGCCGAGTCAAAATGTTTCTAGTATATGGAAGGACAAGGATCATAGATCTTTTGGCATGACATGGAAACTCGACATTAATTTTCATTTTTTTGGCACAAATCCCAATGTACGCAAGCTGTAGTGGAGCTTCCTGCGTATACGCATGTTGTATAGTATGCAAGATGTGTACATGTGAGAAAATGTTTATTTTTGGCTCTGGATTTTACAAACAAGGATGATAAGTCTTCATGGGGAAATGGAAAAAGGCCTTCTGTGCAATATTCCATAGGGTGAGGAAAATATTTCTATAACATATTCCCCCTAATTTGTGACGTCAGAGGAGTATTTGTGATGGCCGAAATACATTATAAACAACCCAAAAGTGGAGTGGTAGGGAACCGATTGGACGAACTAGTTGCTCATTACATTCTACACTGACTTTGCATACATGGCTTCCAAATAGAATTACACTGCAGATCCATGTGAAAATATACCAAACAAGTGTTCGTGGCCATAAATAGGAAATTACAAATGTGGTTATATGCCAATAGCTATCAATATAGTCATGAACAAGGCCCAGTAGAACCAATCTCAAAACCAATATGAAGATATTTGTATACAATGGAATACAATATGATCTCCCATGATCACTGAAGTCATATAGGTTCTGGTCCAATGAAAAGGAAACAACAACTCAAGAAAGATGTGGCAACATGGTGATGTCTTCAAGTCTTCTACACAATCCGCCAAGGGTGAAAGTCTACATTATGTGAATAAAGGAGTTGAGGTCGAACACAATGAGACATCATTTGATTACTAGTCATTGAGGTATACCGTTAACAAACGCGAGACAACCTACTGATAATGAAAGTAGGTATCAAGGCACCGAGTACATTCTTACAAGTGTGAATAGAGGAGTCGGTGTGGAACACCTGAAGAATCCATCAATGAGGAGACATTGATGTATTCCCAACTATCGATGGCGAGAGAGCCTGCCACTAATGATTGCAAGCCTCAAGGTACTCATAAGACTCTAGGTCCCATTTCCAGAATAAATGAGCTGAAGTCAATGGAAAGAGACCTGTTGAAAGGATAACATTAATGAATCTCTCATCAATCAACACGAGGTACAAATCAGGAGCTTCATGATTTGGTGGAAATCAGACGAATAACATGTTCACGAACCAATGACCCTATGCGTCTTCCACGTGTTCCAAGTGTAAGAGGTACACAAAGAAGACCCTTTGAATAGAAGCCAATGATGAAAATTGTTGAAAAAGGCGAGGAAACCATCGATAAGGATAATGGCATCCAAGACACTGCACAAATGCCAATGTTTGAATAGATGTCTTGTCGTTGAACACAAGGGAAACCACCCAGTCTACGAATAATAATGAAATGTGGACTGTTGGGTTCAAAGTTACCTACCAATAAAGCAAGTAGGACCAGGGTGCATGATAGGATTAAAATATCATGTGATTATGAGACAAACTGAGGGTATGGATGACATACAAAGTCAAGAGTTCTGAGAAGTGGCCGACACAGGTTGATAGAATTCCTTTGAACAAGAGCATGAGACATGTGGAGGACTCTGGTAGCACAAACCCAATGATGAAACCATAATATGTAGGAGGCATCAATGAAATTCTCTATAGGGACTGGAAGAGTAACCAGTTGGTAGAGAAGACTCTTTAACGATCCCAACTTCCTAAGTCCATGCTAATCCAAAAATTATGATGACAAATGGACTCAATAACTTTGTGCTATGTTCAAAGGCGACACGAATGCTCCCAATACAATATAATACTCCCTTCCCGCTCATCTTTTTTTGTTTTTTCATAGATAAATGAATGCTATGATACAAAGGAGGAAATGAGTGTCGCAACTAAGAAAAACTAGTTCCAGTAGTGGAACATACCTATGCTCAATGCAAGGAGATGCATGTGGGAGATGGACACTCGGGGGAATGTTCCCTCCTGGGTATAGGGTGTCAAATTGCGAAGGATATAAACAAGGCTCTGCTTGGTTGAGGATGCAAAAACTATTGAGGTAAACAATTTATAATGGAAAGTAAGAACCGTCTATAGGCTCAATACTGCAAGCGAGGGCATGAGATGCAATCACAACTTAACACCAAAAAATGTCCTTTTTTATGTCTTTTAGTATACTTGGTGTGAAAAAGGGATAAACTTGTGCCAAATAGACATATTTTCAAATCCAATTTACGAGTGTGAAAGAGACAACTACAAGTTCACTCGACAATCTTTTCACTTTTTGATAACTAGTCGGAAAAGAGCTTAACCAATACTCATGACCTTTCAAGTTCAATTTAATGAGTGTGAAAGGGAAAAATCACTTGGCAATATTTTCACTTTTTGAATGAGTCAGAAAAGAGATTAACTCAGACTCGTTTGGGAGAGTCTAGGTGGCAAGTCACTAGGGGGGGAAAGACTCTCATGCATAACTTCTGCAGAACGTCAGTATCTTACAAATAGCCGACATAAGATTGGGAAAACCCAAATCTCTCCAAGTCAAGGAGGATAAAGTACCAGCGTAGGATACAGTCTTAGTGATATATCAAATAATTTCCCTTACTGGAAAGGACATAGGTGGGGGCATTGGATACCCCAGAAGACTGTTCCAATCGAAGGTAATCTCCTCAAAACTCGGAGGGAGAGGACTCTGGGAAAGTAGATCTCTCTCTCGTTCAGAAGGTGCAATATCAGGGATGCTGATGATGTGGTTGAAGGACACACCACCCTCCGCAAAGAGAGTAGGATTGACCAGAGATTGCATTGGTACGACCACTTCTTCAATTCTAGGTTGAAGAGGATGCAGGATAACAATGATAGAGGATACATCACTCTTGAGAATGGGGGTGTGGTCGAAAGAAGATTGCAGTGGCATTATTGTCGTGTCAATCAATGGAGAAACAAGGTGTGCGGAAACCATAGACGCCTTAGAATCTAAAGGGTCCTTTGGTGAGCTCCACGCTTCTAGTATTCTAGTTGTGGCTGGACATAAACGAGTAAGGTGATCTTCTTCACAAGTCCTGAAAATGAATTTAGGCTTACGTCTGAGGCATTTGGGCTTCTCAATGCCCCCAGTGTCGTTCACAACAGTTGGTGACATACTATCAATGTGACTAGTAGAGGTGAGAGAGTCATCTCCTACATGGTATACATAGGTTGGAGATGTGACATTGATATGACTCGTTGCGATTTGTGTGGTGCCCCCAACATGACTAGCAGTAGCTGGGTGCAGGTTATCAACAGGACTTGTAGAAATTTCCGACCCATCTCCAACATGAGTGGCAGAGGTTGGTGATGGAGCTCTAGTATGACTGACAGTGATTGGACTAGCGGTGAGTTGTGGCATTTGATACCAAGGTCCAGGGAAAGATTGGCTTTGGAACATTGCAGGCCAGGAAGGATCCTGGTTTACCCCCTATCCCTATCCAAAAAGGTAGTATCCTTTGCCTAACTATTTCGAAGAGGTGTGAATGGGCATCATCACTGAAGTCTGCGAAGATACAGAAGTATGATAAGCATTATTGGAGTGAGGATATATGTTTCCCCCTTGTGAAGGGGTTCCATAAATAGGGTAGCCCGAACCGTAAAAGTGATTCTCCCTATATGAAAGACCCAAGGATATGTGTGGACTCTCCATGGGATAGGTGTTCGAAGGAGCCAACATAGCGGATGAAGGATACAAAGATGGGGTGTATTAAGTAGGATAAACACCCATCTGAGCATTGGCTCCTGAAAGAGGATAACTAGGATAGGATCCATAAGAGGGGAGGTTCCAACCTCCCATAGTCAAAGATGGTTGAGGGATATGACTCATATCAAACGAAGAAGTAGGCATTGGGGCCATGGTGCCCCTATATCCAATGATAGGATTCATATAAGTGGACCAGGGGGAGGATTGCAAGGGTGAAGGAATATCAACAACAAAATGATTAGGAACCCAAGGCGCGGATTGAGTGTCATAATTCGGCATACCATTATAAAAAATGGAAGGATTCATCCCCATGAAATGAGTAAACATCATGGGGGGGGGGGGTAGCAGTGAATGAGGGAGCTGAAGCGACTCCACTATTAATGATAAACAAGACTTAATAAAATCTCCCAAGGCCAACTAGTAATCAAAGAGCACACCAAAAGTCAAACGACCAATATGCGTACAAACAGGGTAAAGTGGCTGAGAGTGACCTCCCTCCCTAAAGAAGGTGTGTCTCTCCCAAGAGGGGCTTGAGACTCCCTGCTAAAGATCAGAGGTAACAAAATCAGTTTCAAGGGTCCTTGTGGGATTAACAACCAATTGGTCAGATCCCCCCGGAGAGGTAATCCTCCATAAAGGTTGTGTGTTGTTCGACCCTTATCTGACCCAGGGTACCTAAAGAATAACCCCTGCAAGTAACCTATGAGACACCTAAGTCAAGAAACTAATAAGCCATTGTATAACCGATGCACAGGCGAGCATTCGTAAGTCATGTCTACCGTATGGGTAGGGTAGCAAAGCCAGAAACCTTGAAAGCACTGCCTCTTATGAAGGTAAAGGCACTAGCAAGATCCCCATATATGAATAGATCCCTAGAAATATATCTGACGCTAAGAAGGTATCAGGGGGATATCCCTTCAATCGAATTCATGCGACCTCATGATTAACTCTGGTGTGAGCAGAGCCTCCTAATCTTACCAATTATACAATGGATTTCTCCACTCCCTGTCTCAGACAAATATGTTGATTTAATTGCCTTGGAGAAGTTTACTCACAAAATTCTATTCCAAGGCACTAAATCCTAAGCTAGTTTGTGCACCCTAGAAAATAAAATCTTGACTAATCAATTTTAAATTATAGCATTAGTTTTAGTGGCCGTGATTGCTCAAAAAGGTATGGTAGTGAAATTCATGGTGTTATGACTCTGTAAGAAAAGTAAATACGAAAATAATGCAAATTCATAACTTTAACTTTCAATGAATGATATGCTTCTAATAACAAATGCAATTTTCGATTTCAGCTCTGCAATTATGAAGTAAAAATGCAATCTTTCATTAAATGTACTAAGTTAACGACAAGGAATCAAAAGACAAAAATGCCAAGCAATGCAAAATGCCATTTTTTTGTATTTTCAATATAATAAAAATGAAAATTCATGGACTGAAAAGTAACTTGATATATAGCCCTACTGTGTATAGAAAAAGATAACTCAAGTATGATACCAAGTAGAAAAACACCTAGCCCAATGTATAAGGACAATCAAAATGAAAAGATGATGAGAAAGACTCTGCCCAGAAATTCAACCAAAGATAGGTTTCATGTCATCCCACAAGCACTTAACAGGCACAACAGAGACCCAAGAAGGCTCAACAAACATCAAATCCCACCCAGTAACCACCAGAACAATAAAAAAAGCCAAGAAAACTAATGTATGCAACTGTTCGGGCATACAGAGCATATATACGCATCTTGTAGAGGGAAAGCATGTGTATGTACGTGATTGTCAAGGAAAAAGGCACGTATATGTTTCAAAAAACAATACCAGACAAGGGAGAAGGATGAAAACTCAGTCCCAGAGTGAATAGAGGTTGTCAAGCAACGATAAAACAAGAAAAACCATAAGAACGAGAGCAACCTAAGGAGAAAAGTACTCCAAACCCTAAGAAAGAATATTCAATCCCCAGTATTTTTGCCAATTCTGTTACGAGGAAAATCTCTCTGTGGCTAGGGTAAACCACAACAGACAGAAACAACTGCATAAATCAACTCTATCCCAAAAACATGCTATATAAACCAATATGAAAGAAATATAAGAAAGAGGCCTACCTCGTTGAGATGTTTGATGAAGTCCACTGTTGAGCACTTGGACCCAAATCTATATACCTGCAACTAGTTCTCAACAAACAAGAAAAGTAAGCATATGGTGATAATATAAAAATGTTATCACATTAGATAGAATAATTCATTAATATACATAACAAATAAACCCATGGATAATAACTCATATATTTGCAAGATATCAATTGCACGGTGTTGGGGTCCTATAATTATAGGCAACTCAATTCTTCGACTGTGGATTTGGCATTTCCCCCGTGATGAAGACTTCTGGCTCAGTTGACCCCCTTTTTTCCCCTCCATCCATTTT
>ML794197.1:240946-251267 GCA_009831015.1 Picea engelmannii | reverse complement strand
TTTGTAACTATAGTGGATTGGGTTCCCTTTTCACCAGTTGTGTCAGTTGTATGACTAGATTTTGGTCTTTTGGTGTATACCTGGGAATCCTCAGTTCAGATTTTTTTGGCTGAAGGGGAAGTATCCTTTTTGGGCCTTTTATCCTTTGGTACCTATGGATTAGTAGTCTATTAAATCATGGTCAAGGGAGACTGTTGTTCAATATCCTCCAGGAAGTGTTCACTTCCCACTCTATCTGGTTCACATATTTCTCAATTTTTGGTTTGAGTGTGTGATCATATGGAGAGATTTTGTTCTTCGATCTCATCTTTGCAATGATCCCACATGGATCATAGTGCCAAGTGAAACTGGTATTAAAATTCATGTCTTTCAATAATTTATCTACCTCTTCACCAACAACACGACTGTTACAGATAAAAGGTCCTCTCTGCCCTTTGATTTTCATCTGTCGTTTCTTCTTCAGAGATACAAAATGTATATCATCTAAATTTATCATTTGTCTAATAAACTCCAAGGAAAATATCCTGACAGACAAATATGTGGGAAATTTGTATGGAGCTATCTCACACCCATATACCCTAATTTCTGTGTGATTTTGATAGAGGTACCAATCTCCAGTCTTGGCGAGGTATGAAAGGTGTAAAATTCTCTGGACCTCCTCAGCTATCCTCAACTCTGGTCTACCATTGAACATGCTCACCACTAGATGGTAAAAAAGCTCAATAAATTGTTTAAAATTGAACTCTGTGGAGTTTCTTCTGAGCAACAAAGTCCAAGAAGTCACTACCTGTGATTTGTTATCCTAGTCCATTTTCTGCATAGGGAAAACAAGTATGTCTACTTGGAAGAAAGTGAAAATGTAAGCCAGTATTGAAGAATACCGGAACATGCCCTCAGTGGTGAATTTGAATAGTTTATCATGGATGTTATCGGTCAGAAAGGTGTTGTAATCGAAATCGATAACAACTTTTTCTTCGGTAGAGAAAATGGATAAGAAACTTAAGATGGGTTCATCCACCCATTCGTCTGAAAATAACCAATAAGACAACACAGTGATGAAATAACTTGGTGGCCCTTTTTTGAAAATATGGAAGAGTGGTAAGGGGCATTTTTCTCGGGGAACTAGGCATCCTGCGGGAGGAACAACTCGAAAATATGCACTCTTCGGGGAAAAGACAGGCTCTTGTACAATTCCGTTATAATTTCAATGGTGAGGGGAGAACAGGATTCGACTCTAGGTATCTACATAATTTGATCGATGGCCTTGGGTGTGATGGAGAAAATATTTTCTCCAGAAGATGATACTATGGTTCTCTGGTCGGGGAGGTAATGAGCCTGACTTTTGAGGGAAAACTTGGGAAAATGGTGGACTTGGGGAAATAAATACAGAGGAAGATTTGACTCCTAGAGCCCAAAATCATCGCTTTGGTCTATGAAGGTATCTTTGAACCATGTATGCAATTCTGCGAGGTTGAATTCGCACCTGGTCTCTATGATCAAATAATCCTTATCAACTAATGGAATCTGGTCAAGATCAACATGAGGTGGGAGGAAAGGATTTTCCTTGACTACTGATTTTTTGGATTTTGGTGCCATTGATTTAATCGGTACCTGCACAGTGAAACAAATGTTAGTAGGTAATGGCTAGGAAAATGGTTGCAGAAGCGAAGAAAATGGATTTTTTGGTGTGCGAAGAGTATGAATAGTGGGAAAATGAAGAAAATGAAGCTTATTTTAAGTGAATGGGTATCTATTGGGCACAGAGGACAGGTCAGGAGGCTAATGGATACGTTAGCCTATAATAGATGGTCAACAGATCAACTGAGGTATTAGATGGTAGGTGGAGAATGGGTGACGAGTGTGCTAGGATGATGTGGAGGGTGATGATTGGAGGACAGGTAAATGGGATGAGACATGTGACAGGTCATAGGGGTAAGGATACTCTGACAGAGTAATGAGACGTGACATGTAAGATGAGATAGTGGGATGTGGTGACATGAGGTGGTGGTGGTATGACATGGTCGGTATGTTGGTAAGTGATTTGGAGTGGAGGGGATCCAATGCAATGGATGGAAGACACGTTGGGATGGGGCATGCCAGGGAAAAACTGCCTCATTCCGGACCCCCCCCCCCCAACCGTTAAAGGAAGAACAATCGAGGGGGGTCCGAAATTTTCTCTGAGCCATTGATCTATGTGGCTGTTCTCCCCGATTTCTAGGGATAACTAGGAGATCATGTCTCGATGCCCATAGGTCCTAGACATGGAGTAGCAAGAGCAGGATTGACCTGAGTATGGCCTTGGAGGGCCCATCCTTTTTCTTCTTCATCAGATTTTTCCTGTCAGTAGCAACAACATCCATCACCATCGACATTGGACTTGCATCAGAGAAGACTCTTGCTCCATGAGGTAATTGGTCCAGGTATCATGGTATGTGTCATGTTTGATCATTATAACTTTCAGATATATGCATCAGGTTCCTTACATTTCTGACAACTGCTTGGATCTTACACCAACCCACTTGACCATTATTGGGGGGATTAACGGGGTGCCCTAGCAAGCTTGTATCCATAGGTTTTGGTTAGCCACCAGGGGGGCTTTGAAGAGCCATCGTTGGCTCCCACCATATTATCATTTTACATATTATCTCCCTTACATCCATCCCATTCCCCTATTTTGGGCATTAGGATGAACTATTTGAGGGGTTACACTTTGTTTTGTGGGAAAAAGGGGCTAAAGGCCCATGAGGTAAAAGATAGAAGCCATAGGAAATAAAACCTAGAGATGCCTTGCCTAGGGATCCACGAGAAGGAAATAAAAGGCCTCTCGATAAGAAACAAAAGGGACCCAAAGAAAATAATAAAACAATACCTAACTAAGAGGATGGGAGGTCTCATCATGAGCCAGCCCATTATGTTCATAGGTATCTAGCAGTATGACATTGTCATTATCTGGTTACCAAGCCAGGGCAATGACCCTTAGTTGCATGGCCAAGGGAAAGGGGGTCTCATCACGAGCCAGCCTTATCATTTCTATGAAGGTACTCATGGGTAACACTATCAGCTCTGGTCACCACGCCAAGGTAGTGTCCTCTGGTCAGACCTTGAAGCAAAAAAGAAAGAAAAGTAATAAATAAAAGAAAGAACAAAGGAAATAAAGGGCTTGGAAAGAACTGCATCCATGACAGGTACAACTCGCCTCTTACAAAGGCACCCATGGACAATACCTACCCCTGGTCTTCACTATGACTGGACATCCTTTGACCATACCACCTCATGTTACATGGCTTGAATGATGTCTTTTGGAAACTTTCTTCTTCTTATGGATACTGGCCCAATTGGTCATCTTGTCTTTTTCTTCAACTTTATATAGTAGGTCAATGTAATGTCTTTGAGCTATTAGAGGATATGCTATGGGTTTTATGCATGTATTTGATGAAATTAATGATGAAATGTGATTAACATTGCTATGATCCTGAGGACTAATGATCCCATGGAGGGTGAATTTTTTGATGTGCGGGACCATGCCTGACGAATAGGTACCAGTGGATCGGTACACATGGGGAGATCATTAGCTCGGACCTCCATGGGGCTGAAGAGCCCATCAGATGGTTGTCGGGATGGCAGAGACAGGACAATGACATAATGAGCCTTTTCACATGAACAAAAGAAGGATGTTCCACCCAGGACACTTTGGCTGAGCCCAGCCTAGGGGGGAAGACCCACTTCAGATGGAACATTTTCCTCTTGATGGACAGGACATCACCCAGGAGATCTAGACGTCACCTTGAACGTGTGGTAGTTTTATGGATTACTGGCACGTGTGGCAGCTTGGAGGAGCCCTAGAAGGTCTAATGCCTGACTTCTGGATGCTGGTCTAGCCCAAAAAGGGCCAACATCTTCCTTATAAGGGCTTGACGTCCCACCCTTTTGCTCATTTTGTGTCTTTTACTTAGCAGTTAATGTAAAAATAGTGTAATTTTTGTAGTCAGCCTTGTCGACTATTTTAATGACCTATTTTGTAAATTAAAGGTCATGGAATGATATATATTGAGGATGTTTTTCCCTCATTTGGACATAACAACAACTCACTCTCTTGTGAGATCTGATTTCTTGTGCCCTACTTGGGTAAATTTGGTTTTTAAGTAAGGCACACTTGTTCTTGGAGGATTTTTCTTGGCATTTATGGAATTTCTCTCAAGGAAGGTTTACAACTAGGGTTTGCACATGTTTTTCTTCATGATATGTAAGTGTTTTTCCTGCAAAAATTCTTGATTGAATGGTTTTAGGTTAGTATTCTTGCATTTACTTATAAATTTGCATATTTTAAAACCCTAGGTAGCAAGCACACAAGTAGGTCATTGCTACATGTCCCCTTGTTGAGAAATAGTTTTCAGCCATTGAAGAAAGAAGATATAGCCTAGTCGTTGCTACACTTGTCTTCCTTTCTCTGAGGTAGCATTGAAGTTATAGGTTGGAAAGAGGAGACGTTCTAGGCCTAGTTTGACTACACCTAGGGTTTCACCTTCTAGGGTTTGAAGGCCTTTCCTTTGCAACACTTTCTCCCTTAAATTTATACTTTGATCTAGCCATTTTGCCAAGTTTATTTAGAGCAGGAAAGAGCATGAGGCCTTTCTTAAGCAACACCGGAGTGAGCCTCTTTCCCCTAGGGTTTTGATTCTAGGGCCCTGCCATTGCATCACCATAGAACCCTACCTTCCAGTCTCTAAGTTTTCATCCTCCCGAGACCTTGTGCCCTTACTTTTGACTCCATATACCCTAAGGCACTGGTTAGATATCCAACATTGAGCCTCTAGTGTGCAAAACCACCTTTTAAACTTTAATTTCTGAAACCCTAACTAACTAACCCTAACATTGCTAACCTAGGCTGACGTCATAGTTGACACAACAAGATTTTGACTCTTATAAGAAATTGAGTGATGACATCAAGCATTTATTGAACAAATTATTGATTGGATATACTTTTGGCTTGGTCATTTTGGTAGATATTGATGAATTGATGATCTTTCATAGGCTAATTAACAGAATGTTGACTTCATCTTGTATCTATTGCATTGCTTATTGATTGAAATCAGATAGTTAAAGAAGTACTAACCCTTTGATTTATAGCCTGCAAATATATATTGTTTTTCTATTGTCTTGTTCTGAGCAGGTGTTTTCAACAAGGCCTACACTTATTTTATTGGTTGATTAGCTGGACTATCTGATACTAGTGGTAACCTACGAGGAGGGAATTCTTAAGAATTGACCTTGTATCCTTTGCCTCTTCAAACCCCAGGTTACTGGGGACGTCTCCCCTAGGCTAACCTCCCTAAAAAGAAAGAACCTCCCCATCGAGGTGACATTGGGTGGGGAAGGTTCCTGTTACGCCAGTTTGTCCTCTATCTTTTAGCCTATGACCTAAACTACAAACTGTAGGCTAACATTTTGGCACCGTTTCCGGGGAGCACTGAGTCAATCTTCCTCAATGACAAATCCTTTGGTAAGCCTTGCCTCAAAGACCTTTCTCTTACAAGCTTACGTGGTGACTCCACTAAGACTTTATTCCCCTATTCTTTGATAGTTTCAGGAAGACTATTTGGTGACTCCATGATGACCCGTAGCGGAAAACTATATTCAAATCCCGCTACTATGGAAACCACCACTCTAACAAACTTTGCACCTCCAACCAATCCAAATCCTCACAAATGGTCTCACTCAGAGAGTTTCAACTACTTTGACTTTAGCAACATCCAAGGTGGATTACATGATTTGCCCACAAATGCAACCTCTTGGCTACCTTTATTTTCAAGAAAGGGAAACCCTAGAAACTTACATTCGACCCATTTTTGCGACAGTGTTGACTTTCATTTGGCCAGTCAAGATCACCCTTACATCTTTATGAGGCTATTTGTGAGTTCCCTTACAGGAGATGCTAAATTTTGGATTGATGGATGTCCTAAGGGAAGCATAAAAAACCCTGAAGAGCTACAAAAAGCCTTTAAAATAAGGTGGTGTGATAGTGAGCATTCACAACACTCCTTTTCTCAATACCTCAACATTTGAAAAGGACCTTGTGAAAGTATAAGAGATTTTAGTGATAGGTTCAACCTTCTCCTTAAGAAGATCCGGTCAAATGTGGGCTCAGAACAAGCCATCCTCGATCACTTCTTGTCCTCCTTATAAGGAACCTTGCAATTCAACGTTAAGGACCAGTCACCAACAAATTTAGAAGAAGCACAAGACATGGCCTTTGAAATTGAAATAAATCTTGATTTTGATGACTACATTCAACAAAGAAACCTGAATTGCGAACTATGGGATCCAGGTAATGAACCTATGGAAAAACCTGAACCTCCAAGCATCCTCTAGATCGAATTAGCTCCCACCAAAAGGAAATGGAGCCTTTCTTATGAGAGTGTTATCTCTTCTCAAGAACCTCCATTAAAAAGGGCCAATCCAGAAGATGAAGTTGGGGATGCATCACACAAAAATGTTGAGCCAAGTCTTCCTGAAGACTTCTCTCTTTTTATTCATTAGGTGGAACACCCTGTTTCTAAAACTTGTGAATTCAAACCCTTTTATGTCTCCCTCCAAGTCAAAGATTTTCTCCTCCATAACTATCTCCTGAACCCAAGAGCCAAAACCAATATAATGATAGAAGAAGTTATGCAACAATTGGGTTTGAAAATCTCATAAGAAAATACCAAAGATAATTTCACAAAAGGAATCATCAACAATCTCGAGGTGGCCTTTGACTCATGTCCCAGTGCTCCTTTCTTGATAAATGTGGTTGTCATAAATGATATTAATAATTTCAAGATTATCCTCCGCAAAGACCTCATTGAACACTTGAATGGAAGCATTCACAAAGAGCAGTCCAGAGCCATCATCCCTCATCCTGAAGGAGGATTTTTCACCATCTACAATGAGTCCTTTGTTGGATCACCAGTTGAAAACCCCGATGAGGTAGATGATCAAATTTTATGCATCAATAGTGGTCTAAATGATTGGTTCATTCAGGAAGGGAAGTTGGATATGGACACAGTTGAAGAAACAGAAGGAATCTAGACCTTGGAATTCGATGGCTCACACTCAAGCTTTGGATCGAGCACTGGAGTAGTTTTAACAGCTCCATCAAATGAGGTCTTCTACCATTCATATAGGCTGGAATTTCATTGCACCAACAATGTGGATGAATATGAAGCTTTGATTCTGGGACTTAATCTAGAAATCGACAAAGGTGTTACAATCTTGGAAGTGAAAGGTGACTTAGACCTCATTGTGTCGCAAGTTTTAATGAGATTTTCCACTAAGAATGAGAAGTTAAAAAAGTATCGAGATGTAGCTAAGACTCTTTCAAAATCCTTCAGAAAGATATCAATTGAAGTTGTTCCTCGAGAAGAAAACCATGTAGCTGATGATATGGTTGTCTCAGCTTCCACTTTGCAACCATACAAAGGACCTCTTCATGGCCTATGCAGAACGGAGGTTCTTTTTAGACATTCTGTCCCCAACAATCTGGAGCACTAGCAGGTGTTCGAGGATGACGATCAAATTATCAGATTTATGGAGAATAGCAAAGAATTCACAGATACACAAGTTGCTTTCCTGGCTGATTCTATGGACTTGGAAATCATCAACCTGTAAAACAATACCTTACCAAATGGTTGTATTCCTCTAGAGAACCTTTTTGGCAGGCATGATGTTTTCAAGGGAAAAAGGACCAATAAGCAAGCTAAGGAAGCCTTGGAATTCAATATTGGTATGGAGATGGATCCGATAATGGTCAAGATAGGAAAGGGACCACCGAGAAAGAGAGGAAGGAAATACTAGAGCTCATTAGGGAGTTCAGAGACACCTTTGCTTGGAACTATGATGAATTAAAGGCCTATAGAGGGGATGTTATCCAACATGCTATACCCTTGGTGGAAGGAGCCAAGCCATTTTAACAGAAGCTAAGGCATATCAACCCGAAGTTGGAAGGCTAGATACAAAAGAAACTCCAAAAAATGTTTGACACTGGTATCATAGCCCCAGTCAGGTATTCTTCTTGGATGTCAAACTTGGTAGTTGGTCGGAGAAAAATGGTGATATCTGCCTGTGTGTCGATTTTTGCAACCTCAACCAGTTGTCATTAAAAGATAATTATCCCCTCCCAAACATGGAACATTTGCTTCAGTGGGTCACAGGGGTAGGGATGATGTCTATGCTAGATGGGTTCTTGGGATACAACCAAGTTTTACTCAAGAGAGAGGATCAACTCAAGACTGCATTCACTACGCCTTGGGGAACTTTTATGTACTTGAGAATGTCGTTTGGCCTCATGAATGTTGGTGCCACTTTTTAGAGAGAAATGGATTTTTTCTTTAGGGACCTTATACAAAAAATCATAGAAATTTACCAAGATGACCTCACAGTTGTGTCCAGGGATAGGAAAGACCATCTCTCCCACCTCAGGATTGTTTTTGAATGATGTAGGAAGTATGGTATCTCACTAAATCCTAAGAAGTTTGTTTTTTGGATTGATGAAGGAAAACTGTTGGGACACGTGGCCTCACCAAGGGGAGTCTCCATTGATCCTGAAAGAGTCCAATCTATAAAGGATGTCCACCCTCCAGTCAACAAGAAATCCCTACAATCTTTTCTTGGAAAAATCAACTTCATCCGTAGATTTGTGCCTAATTTTGCTGAAAGGATAAAACCATTAAGCGCTCTTCTGAAAAAGGATGTTGCTTTCAGGTGGGGAGATGAGACTAGCAGATCTTTTGAAGATATCAAAAATGCCATCTCCCAAGCTCCCATCTTGATTAGTCCTGATTTTTCATGAGATTTCATAATTTTCTCATTTGCATCTCAGGATACTATTGCAGGTGTCTTGATGCAGAAGGATGCTGACAACTATGAACATCTCGTAGCCTTTATGAGAAAAGTCATAAGATATTAAGAATTGAACTACTCCATCACAGAGAAGCAGGCCTATGCCTTGGTTAAATCCCTCAAACATTTCAGGAATTACATCGGTTACAATAAAATCAAGGCTTATGTCTCGTACCTGGTCATGAAGGATGTTTTATCACAACAAGATTGTATGGGTACTCGAGGAAAGTGGGTTTCCAAAATCCAAGAATATGACTTAGAGATAAAACCCACCAATATAATAAAGGGACAAGGTTTGGCCCAAATGCTGACTGAAAGCAACCAAGAATCCATACAAATGGGTGAGAATGAGCAGGTGAATGTAATAGTCAGTGAACTAGAACATGATGAGTGGTATTCCGATATAGTTTATTATCTAAAGAACTTGTCTTGCCCTAATAATCTAGTATATTACAAGAGGAGGGCTTTGAGATTGAAGGCTATGAAGTATTTCCTGACTGAGGATGGGCTTGGGTGGAAGAATCCTGATGGCATTATACTTCGATGCGTAAACAAGGACGAGGCAAAGAAGATCTTGGAGGAATTGCATTCTGGGCATTGTGGTGGACACTTTGATGCTCGTACTATTGCCCATTAGATATTGAGGGCTGGTTATTATTGGCCAACACTTTTCTCAAATTCTTATCAACACGTTCGATCTTGCCAACCTTGCTAATACTTCACCGGCAAACCAAAACTTCCAGTACAACCTTTGAAACTGGTAGTAGTGGAGGCACCCTTTCAACAATGGGGTCTAGATTTTGTTGGTGAATTCAAAGATAATTCAAGTAATGGATATCGGTGGATCCTGACAGCTACAAATTATTTCACTAGATGGGTTGAATCAATTCCTACAAAGAAGGCCACCGAAGAGGTTGTCATGAACTTCTTGGAAGATCGGGTCATAACTAGGTTTGGCATCCCTTCCAAGATCACTACAGATAATGCCAAATCTTTCAGCTCCTATGCTCTGGTAGAATTTTTTTTCAAATATGGAATTACCCTATCCCATTCCTCAAAATACTACCCACAAGGAAATGGGTTAATAGAGTCAACCAACAAGAACCTCATGAATATCCTAAAAAAGTTTGTCAGAGAAAATAAGAAATCATGGGATAGTAAAATAAAATACGCAGTATGGGCAGATCGAATAACAATGAAAACTTCCACAGGGAAAACTCCTTTTGAGCTGGTATATGGACTTGAAGTAAAACTTCCTGTAAACCTCCAAATTCCTATCCTTCGATTCAAGCAACAATACGACACAGATGTAGAGGCAATCCAAGGAAGAATAAATCAGCTGATAGAATTAGATGAAACACGAAGAAATGCCTTGGGTCAAATGACAAGGAACCAAGAAAAGATAAAGAACACTTTTGATCACAAAGCCAAGGAAAGAAGTTTT
>ML794197.1:216368-230678 GCA_009831015.1 Picea engelmannii | reverse complement strand
TTTCCTCTATACATACATCAATATCATCATCAATAGATAAAATTCAATTGCCTAAATCTTGATCAGCAATATAAACAGGGTAGTTTTTTTGGTTATGTGGGTCACTTACCGTGAATGCTAACCTGGTTTCTCTGTACAAACACGTGAATTGTCCTCCAAAGACCAGGATCATGGTATACGTCATGTCAAGTTGGAGGAATTATCCAATTTTAGCACCCCAAGACCTGGATAAGAGCATATCATACTTTGGGGGTATATCAATGACAACCACATCCATTAGAATGCCTTTCGCAGGTATCTGTGTAAGATTAACGACTAAATATTTTACCATGCCTATACACTTTACTTTTCTTGAATCAAAGGAATATAAATCTCCATAATGTGTGGTGATTTCAAGACCAAGTCTATCCATAATGGCTTTAGGCATTACATTGTGAGAGGCTCTAGAATCTAATATGCAATTATGGAGCAGGTGATCGTGCATAGTCAGAGTGATATAGAAAATGGCAACAATGTCTTTGGCACCTTCGAAATGTGGGCCAAAAATTATGTTAGGATTGTCATATTCTAAATTTATAACATCGCCCTGACTTTCGCTTTCTGAAAAATTGATTAATTTGGCGATTTGTTTCCTGTAAATTGGATTTTTTGCCAGTTCGAAAAGAGGTATATGGATTTTGATTTTATTTATTTCATTTTCCATCTTAAAACTTTCTATTGTTTTTTCGATCTCTATGATTTGGGTTTCTAACCCCTTCTTTTCATCTTTCCTTTGTTATGAGGTTTTAGTTTCAATTACATGGACCTCCATTTTCTGCACATTTATGACTTATGTTTCCACTGACTTTGTCTTGGTAGGCTGTTTGTCAGCAGTCTCAGTTCTTATAGTCTATTTTTCAGCATTTTTTGAAACTGACTCGTCTGTTTCACCCGTCGGCAAAATATTTTTCATTGGGGGAGTTGCGAGGCTCTTGATTCTATGCCTTAGATTGTACTTTTGGTGGAGTTCGACCATTATATCATCTATGATTCCTTGATAGGTTGAATCTTCAATAATACCGCTATTTTTTTTATTTTCATATCTATCTTTTGTAGTTGCATATTTTTCATAATCTTTCCTCGTTAAAAAAGGTTGTAGGTAGTCATCTCCAAGATTATTAATGTCTTATTCTAGATCCTCAAAATCATCCAGATATTCTCCTCTTATAATTTTTTCTCTTTTAAAGGGGGCTTCTATTTTTTGATCCTCATTCTTAATCTACATTGGTGGATTTTGAGGGTTAGTATTCCTTCTGAAATCCTTTCTAGGAAAATGCGCATTCTTTGCTTGATCTAGTTCCATTCTTGAGATCTTATTTGATAGCTCTTTGATTATTCTCACCATGTCATCCATTTTTTCTTCCAAAGATCTTCGTGATCCAGATGATTCTCCTTGATCTCTATATCTTATAGTTTCTTTGTTTCCATTTTCAAATTTGGTTTTCAACTTTCCTGATGCCATCATGTTTGAATCAATTTCTAATTCATCATCTTTCATCTTGGTGCAGTCTACCAATCTCCTCTCCCTTAATAACAGGGAGAAATCAGGGTTGAAATCTCCATCAAAGGTTACTTTCGCTGCAAGTTGGGAGGGTTTGACCTCGGCTGGAATATTTTTATACAATTTATTGAACCTATGGGTGAACTCGAGGACTGATTCAGAGTGTTTCTTTCTTAGAGCCCCAAATTCAGTTAGATAATAGAGATGGCCTTTCCTTTCCCCCCACTGTCTAATAAAAGCATTTTCAAGTTCCTCATATGACAGTATAGATCCTGCTGCTAGACCTCGGAACCAGGTTCTTACCTTTCCTTCAAAAGTCTGAACCAAGAGTCTTGAGTAGACATATTCATGTTTGAGTCCAAGGATGTCGGTGAATTGGTCAAAGAAATTGATGTGTTTGGTTGCAGTCAAATCACCCTCTCTTGTGAATTTCAAAACATTCTTCATGTAGTTTTCAGGTAAGTCATGGAGGGGAACTGAGAGGACCAAAGGAGCATATCTAGAAGCCACCTTTGCAAATATTCAAGGGGGTGGTACTTGGCCACCTGCTCCTCCTCCTCCAGCACCACCTCCAATAGTGCCTCCTCTGGCCGTAGCCATTTATGATTTATATGTTATTTCTTGGAGACTATGAGGAAGGGTTTAAAGAAATTGGTTATCAAGGGACAAGAAACTTGAGGAAGGGGAAATAGGGAAAAGTGGACTAGTTTCTTCAGACTCACAGGGTGAATATAAAGGAGAATCAATAGGAGTCATGTCAAGAAAAATAGGATGATCGTAGGAGTTCTGAGAGATAGGAAAATGAACTTCGTGAAGTGAAGAAGTGTCAATCGAAGAAGGAAGTGATGTGGATATTTTACCTCTATTGGTGAAAGAAATGGTTGGGAAAATCTCATTTTTAAAATTAGGCAATACCAAACCAGGCTCAAGGGTTCCAATCTTATTGGTAGATAATCCCCCACAAGGAGGTGGGGTATTTGATCCTTCAAAAATACCTCTAGTTTTCGACTCTGTAATTTTAGGTTGATAAAACTCATTTGTCGATGATACAGTCTGTTTAAGATATCTTATTGATTTTAAATTTTTTTCTGGATCAGGAACAGGCGAAGTCTGTTTGTTGTCTGGGTTTTTCCTGGTATTCTTTTGGTTAAAAGCCAGTTTATTTATCATCCAGTCACCAAGTGAAAGATAAAGGTATCCTTATAAGGTTTTCAATCTTTTTTCACTATCAAAGAGAGAAAGTATCAATGTCATTCTTCCCAGGGAAAAAGCTTAATTTATTTGTTCCCCGACAATGGTGCGAAAAAGATGTTGGTCCTGAGTTTATACTTTAAGGCTCTAAAGTATACCATCAAGGCATCCAAAAATATAGAGAAAACTAAGGATAGGAAAATAAGTTATACAAAAAAGGGCTATGGTTGGTTCCTTAACTGTCTCTGTCTAGCTTCCCAGTTTTCCTGGACATTGATATCTCTTTCAATTACTGCCCATGAATGTTCTAACTCAACTCAGTTATTTTTGGTTTGTAGGATGGTGTTAAATAAATTTAAGGCAATGCTTGTTTGATCTAATAGTCCAGGCTCGATATTAGGCTGTCTTGTAAATGGAACAGTCATGAGGGATAAAGAATGAAAGGATAAATTCTTGTGTTTTATTTTAAAGGTTCACTATTTCTGCTTCAAAACATGTAAGAAGAACTCCAAAACCTTGAATTAATAGTATGATGAAACTAAAGGTCATTTCTGGTATCTGAGTTAAATTTTGAAAAGGGAATATGCATGAAATGAAAAGAAAACATAAAGTTGTCGAACAAGGTGAGGTATCAATTAAAGAGGAATCTCACTTTGCGACAGAAGAAGAAAATAGTTAGGAAAAACTCTTAATGAAGCATATGATATTGAAATCTAAACATTTATAGGTTTTGTATCTGCTGATAGCCGATACAGAGGAAAAGATGTAAACGACTAAATTGCAAGAATAATTAATCACCACAGTAGAGGTTGTACTAAATTGTAGTTAAGCATTCATCAAAGAGATATCTTCAAATTATTCTTTACAATGCGCCTAGAAAAAAAACCTCTTTTCAGTCTCCTGAAATTATACTTATACCAGATCACCAATACATTGATGGCTGGTCATTTCCTGACTCCTAAGGGAAAACAGTTACAAAAATACAAACCTCAACCATTTACATGATTATCTTTTATTCTCCTATCGTATCGATAATATAAGTTTTCGAATTGATACTTCATTCTTTTATTGAAGTGTCTCCTTCTTTCAACCCAATACATTCAATACATTTTTCAAGAAAGTGTACAAAATTTCTGGGAGGTTCTGGAAAATCCTTTGCTTCGAATAGATAAAATTTTCTCTAAATTTTTGGAATTCTGTCTTCAATCCCCTTACCAGCAAACTTAATTGATTGAAATTTTAAGTTTGGCTTCACCAACCACCTGTCTATTAGGGTAACATCCATTTCCTTTAACTGTGAAATTTCCATTTGAATTTCGTTCAAACCCTCTTTGAAATTCAACTGGTGTCTTACAATGTTTATCTGTCCTAATTGCCCAGTGCAATTGTCTCTTCCAATACCTAATGATCCCTTGTCCAAAAAATCAAAGATTTATTCGCAATAATCTTTGATTTCTTTGGGTATTTTCTTGTTTTTTTCTATGTTGGTTTCCCACACTTTGAGCATGATATCACCTCTATTCTTCTCTGTGACAGAAATCTTTGGAATTTCCGATACTTCTTCATTTTCTAAACATACAATTGCCTTTTGAAAAGTGGTCCTTTCTTCTTTAGCTTCTTTTTCTTTAAAAATAATATTATCAAGACCATTGCTTACTTCTTGAAAATAATTCTGAATAATCTCTACTTGGGAGATTACTCGATGTTGCTCGGCTTCTATTTTCGTATGTATTTCCAGTGACTGGTCTTGAAAAACTTTCAAATCTATAACCTGGCCTTCCATTGAATTCAATTTAGCCTACAGTTTTCTTACTGATTCTTCTTGCCAAATAACTTGTATTTGGCTAGTCTTCATCTTCTTGTTCATCTCGTCTAGACTTGACTTAAGCAATTTGATTTCTTTCTTATAGGAAGCTCTGGCCTGCTCTAGACCTTTATTTATTTCTTCTTTGATATTTTTCTCGGTATCTTTTGGTTGGTTTTTCAACTGGACTATCCTATGGTTACTTTGTTTCAACCTTGTTCTCATATTGTCAACGGTGAATAGATTTTTTGTTTCTAGAGCTCCCATGGAGCCCGCTACCTCTGTAGTGAAATCTCCCTCTTCCAAGTTTTTCCCATCTACTAGCACCCTGTGTTTCTTTACCATACCACCTTCTCTCATATACATCTAACGATTTAATACAACCTTCCTCTTTTTACTAAAGAAGTAATCAGAGGGAGATATTTCTTCTCTGGATATAGGGTCGAGGTCACTAGCATATATGACTCCTATCTGAGGGAGCCCAAAAGTAGATTGTAAAGGGGCCAAGGAAGTGATGGGATTACCCAACTCTGTGGATTTTATTTCCCTTGCTATCTTGGAGGTATCAACATGAATAGTATATGATGAATGGGGGTATATTGACTGGACTCGGGAGGTGTCCCAGACCTTCTTTTTGTTTCTTCTCCTGGATTCTCTATCTGTAGGACTTCTTTGTTTTGTGAAGATCCTTTGGCCCCCTATGGATTTTCCTCGGTGTCTTATTTAGTATGCAACTTCTGGGTCAATGTTTTCTTGTTATGGAGGAGGTGTTGTTGCTTCTCCCTACAATACCTTGGGAAAACCACTTTGTATGTGTCTCTGGAAGGTTAGAAGACTGGTTTGCAAGTCTGATGGTAATGTTTGTACCCTGTCTAACACCTACTCATAGGTTTTGACCCCTTTGAAAATGTCATCGCGAGGGGATTCCTCATGTTCAAATGATTTCATGCCACAATGAGCCATGTGGCTTCCCACTGTTTCATAAGGGTTGTGTTTCCTGTGTCCGATATCCACCAACTTGACCTCTTCTAGAGTTGGAGCTTCAACCTTGGAATGACCCAAGTTGAGTAGTGAAAACCTTCCAATATGTAAGGGAAAGACTGGCCAAAACTTCTTTTGAGGTGTCTTCAGTTCTATCCCAATACTTCCTGTTATTATTTGATGAGCTACCTCCCTACACACCAGTCTCTCAGGGAGGAATTTCAAAAGTGCATGAGGAGGGATAGAACATCCTAAAACCCTGATATAGGATAAATTCCCCTCAATAAACCAATTGACAAACTCCTTGAGGTTTCCTATGTCTAACTCTGAAATAAAGGGGGGTTTCATAGCCATACAACATCTAATGCACCGGCATCACCATGAAATGACAAAATTCATAAAACGAATCCTTAGCATTTTCTTCCCACAACATAGAATGATATTCATGAATAGGTTTAGTGTAGGTTGGGTTCCAACTCCAATTCATCAAAGGGAAAGGAGTCGTGAAACATATAGCATCCATGATATATGCCGACATCTAAAAGGCTACTAGTTGGCCACTAGATCTCACAGTTTGATACTCCATAACCTCCTTAGCTAGGTCATCTGATAGAATTTTGTTCCAATTTAAGTTATATCCTTCGGTTGTTTCATGTAAAAGGGGCACCCATTCTGCAGGGAAATGGGTAGGACTTTTCTTCCCGAAAAGTCTACATAGCATCATAGCCACATATACCATGTACTCATTCAATGAGGCTGTGGCATAAACATTATGGGTATCGGCTCTGAATTTTTTTGGGTGTCTCCACCAGTCTTTGATTATGCCAGGGTATGTTTGATCTGCCTATGTGCATTCTTTCCTTTGAAATTCACTTACAAACTCTTTATTATAAGTGTACTTAGAATTGGGAGACAGTTTGTACATTACTTGTATATGCTTCGGTCTAAAAGAGTCGATGAAGACCCCTTGGTTGTCCAAAATACTTCTCATCTACACGTCTATCCTCTCTAAATCCCAACTAATCATATCATTGTATGTCATGAGTCATGGGTGCATGGCTACTTTGTGAAGTTTGGACTCTGCTATGTCTCGTAGTTTGTTTTTAGAATCATCAGGAAAATTCTTGATTTCATAGTCCAAGGTTTCAAAAATTTGCCTCCATGATTTGATGGAATTAATGGCATGCGGTGTAGTATCAAACATGACATCTCCTTCTGGGCTTGAGATTTCAGCTACTTCTTCACTTTTCATAGGTGCCTTTCTAGGTGCCATAAGGTTTGCGTTTAGACTGAAAACCTGTTTGCAAAGGAAAAATATATAAGCCTGGATAAATGCAACTCACTCCTTATAAAAACAAGAATGAAATTCGAACTACTAAACGTTTATTAGCCTTTATCTTGTCTTACAATGAGTGTATTGTCACAGGCGATAAGTAATTAATGTTTTAATGAGGAAGATATGCTCGGAGATACGCCTTCATGTTAAAAATATCTCCATTTGTCCATTATTAATAATGTCACGTATCAGTGATTTCAAACTGGAGTTTCAAAAGGACTTCTTTCAACAAATCCCAAAATGAAAAATGCGAAAATTAGTTAAGTCATTATTAATCCCATTTTAAACTAACTTAATTTTGTTTTAAACTTTGTTAAAAATTCGCGATTTTGCATTTTGGAATTTCAGGGATCCTGTACCCAAGAGGTATGTCATAAGAAAACCCCGAATCGAAAAATCATGATGGGATTAATTTAGGTGGTAACCACTCGTATTAATGCTTTAATTAATTGAGGTTAGTAATTAATTTCTTTTTTTTGAAAGCACTTTGACATAGGAAAACCTGAATAGTGAAAGATTAATGAATAATTGATCCTTTTTAATATTTTAATTAATCACGACTAAAGGATACTTTGTGAAACACGTGTCGGGACTTATAACACCCACTTTTTCATTTTTCTCTTTTATTACTTTAATATAAATCCTTTTCGGAATTTCAGCACCAGGACTCTGGAGTTGCTAACTAAAGCTCATACCTCGTGAAGAGCCAAATCTCGAAACCTGAAAAAAAAATCGAAAGACTTTTGACTCTTTTTTAGGACTAAGGGTGGCTCCATGACTAGAAAAAAGAAAAATTCCAGGTTTAAAGGGTAAAAAATTAAACTTTGTGTCAACACCCAGACTCATTACCTCATGGAGCAAGACCCATCTTTGCTATAGGACCAGGTCAAGGTGACAGATGTTGTTTCTACTGACAAAGTGGAGGCATTGAAGAATTAAAAGATGGGCCCTCCAGGGCCATGCTCAAGTTTATATGGCTCTCATTACTCCATTTCTAGGACCTATGAGACTCGAGACATAATCTCCTTAGTTATCCCTAAACCGGGGGATAACATCTCTGGGTCCAACTCGGGAACATGTACTCACCGTAGAGCGCATGAGAACCTCAACATCTCTAGCAATACCTGTGGCCTGCTTGATCTCAACATAAGACTGTTAGCAATCATTTGGGGTGGTGATATCACCCCCGGCTCATATATAATACAAAAACAAAAACAAACTTATGTACAAATGTCAATACAAACTATTCTAGCATGAAATACAAGAGGTATATACAATGCATGCAAATTCCTACTTACTTGCACTTACCTGTTGGTTGGATGCTAGGTGTAGTCAAATGACCAGTTAAACCATCCTATCAATGTCTCACGATACCTTCCTTTTTGCTTCATCATAAACCAAAATAGTGATAAGATAAGCACACAAATAACATGTGTTAGAGAATGTATCGTATTGTCGGAAATCATAAAGCTAGCTCATGGAGGCGGGTGGGAGGGATAAAATCATGCCAAGTCATTCTCTGAGAAAATTTCTCAATCCACTTTAGGAAGGGATCATGAAAACTCAAAGGTTCAGAAAACTGACTCAAAAGCTCTGAAAGTTGGCTACCTAGGACGTCCTCATAATCTGAAGCCTGGGAAAGGATTGCCAAGGATCTAGAGGATGACTGACCAATTCTTAAGGAAGGTTGAAAGGCTAAGATGACAGACTTTTCCTTAAGGCATTCAACTTACCCTTGAACTCTAGGGTTTTTCTTAGAGGAAACTCAATACAAAAGACATATTTCCCAATTACACCTTTAATGACACAACAAGGTAAAGTAATCAGATGTGGCTAGAGAAATTTGTCACAAGAATCCTTCTTCAGGAAAACGATGTCCTTAATCCTATCAAGACATGAGCACAATGGTGGTTGATAATCCTCTTCGTGGAATGAATCCAAGTGCTCAGAGCAGTACTCATCAACATCCTCAAGGTATGACCGAAAATCATTAGGAAAATATGGGATTAGGTCAACCTTGGGTGTTTGGAAAGTATCGGTAATTATATCATCTCCTTGTTGCCACTAGTCAAAATGAAGAGTAACCTGTTGTGATAATTGTAAAGGAAACAATTGGGAATGACTCTCAATGTCATAAATGGGGTCCATATCATAACCAAATACATCCCACTTACGTCTTCCAACATGTATGAACTCATCAATATCAACTATGTCACTATTTGTATCATAACATGAAGGATTCAAAACATTCAAGGGCTCATCCATCTCCTCCCCATTTCCCAAATTATAAAGTAGAGAATGATCAAAATTTTGGAGAGGAGGGTAACTTACTGTGTTTGTTCCTTCTTGTGCAAGAGCTTTCAGGACTTGGGTGTCTTCAACATGCATCATTGTTTCATCCTCATGAGTTTCCCCTTCATCTTCAACTGTACAATAAGGAATATCTACTTTGTTCAAGGATTCCATTTGTTCTCCCTTCTCTGAATCATAAAACAAGGCATTGTGAAGATCCTGAAAAGGAAAGTGACTAACCTCATTCTCTTCTTCTTGTGTAGGGGGAAAAGGCTTGTGGATGGATTCATCAGAGGGAGGAGGGCATGTCGATACTTCATCATCATGTTTGATATCTTCAGGCTCATGCTCTTCATCCACATCTTCAACGATCCTTTGCTCTTCCTTGTGGGGTTGGAAAACCGCATCAAGATATTTTCCCGTAGCATTTTGTTGGTAAAAAATTTGTTCCCCTTTTTCTCGGAAATCGACAGTATAGGTTTCAAGGGAGACTAATATTCCAAATTAAGAGTGTCTAGGGTACCTTTAGGGTCATTGATTTTGGTCCATAGAGAGAAGATGTCTTTTCCCTTGGACAAAGAGATATTTTCCTAGATTTGCACGACCATGTTATAAGCTTCGTGGAGTGTTTTTGGCCCCTTTTTATGTAGGAGAAACCCTAAATTCACTAAGAGGGCATTGGTATAGAGGTACACGAGGTACTTTTCTTCAGGATAGTGGCTTCTAGGAATCTGATATAGAAATCTTTCAAACCTACCCTCAAAATCCTTGGCAGTCTTTTTCTCAATTTGTCTTATATATTCAAGTGTTTTTAGTAACGTTTGGATATATTTCAATTCCGTACCCCAGTTCCCGAGAAAAGTCTCTTCCAATTGGTCCATAGATGTGATGCTAGCGATAGGGAGATTATCATACTTTTTCCTATCATTTCCATGGAGAGTGGTGGAGAAAATTTTAATTGCCAAATATTCAACATCATGATTGATATGATGGAGTTGAAAGAAATCCCAAAAATCAATCATGTGATAGTTGGCTCTTTCCCCATCACTACCAGTGAATCTAGGGAGCCACTTTTCGTACTTCGATGGAATTTTTCGAGGGTATCTTGGGATTTTTCTCATGTATAAAGGTTTGAAGTTTCTCGGGTCCCATTGAGAAGTCATAGTCGGCTTCGTCATTAGTGGAGTCACCAGATAATTTTCTTGAAATTATCAAAGAAATAAGGGAATCATCCTTAGTGGAGTCACCAAGTAAGATTGTAAGATAAATATTCTTGAGGAAAGGATTACCGAAAAAGTGTCGTCTTTGAGGAGAATTGACTTAGTGTTCCCCGACAAAGGCTCCAAAATGTTGTCGTACAATTTATACTTTGATAGAAGAGAAGGGAAAATGAAGACAAATTGGCATAACAAGAGACTATCCTATCACTGACACCTCAATAGGATGTCTCTTTCTATTTAGGGTGGTAGGCCTAGGGGAGATGTCCCCAGTGACCTAGGGTTTTGATTAGGTGAAGGATAAAGGCCAAGTAAAAGGTTCCCTTTCACAAGTCACCACCGATCAAAAAGTCCGGTTAAACAACCAATAAAGAGATAATAAACTAGAAGTATAGCTGCCCGGAACAAAGCAACATGAAAATATATTTGCAAGGGCACTTGTTGGTTAGTACTTCATATAATTAGAGACTTTATCAATAAAAGTAATTGACTAATATATTTATGAAGTAACCAAATATGTATAGCAAAAATAATCACAAGACAATACTTCACAATTAATGCCTTAGAAAAGATTCAAAATGAGTAGGAATATTTATTCATCAAAGTCATAACACCAAAATTCATTAGAAGCAAATAAGGTTATGCAATAGTCAATATTTTCAATCGCTTAGAGACGATTTAAATGATGTAAAATATGGTTGTAACTTAATTGAATAGTATCAACAATAAGTTTAGTGACTCAATCTAATCTAGGGTTAGAAGGTGTTAGTAGTTTATTCAAAGATTTATATGTTTGAAGGTTGTGATCAAAACACTCAAGCAAGAGGTCTTTGACTAGTGCTTTCATAGGGAAAATGGAGTCAATAAGTGGCTGCAAGAATTGAAAGATAAAGATGATAGTAATAGATCCAAAGACGAGAGGAATTTGATGGATGAAGTGTTGGTAAGACAAGGGTTTGACCACCAAACCCTAGGGGAAAAAAACTACTAAGGTGTAGGTAACCCTAGGCCTTAGTAGTTTTTCCTCCTTCTTTAACTCAATGATAAGGTAAAATCGGATAGGATGAAGAACAAATGCTAGGGTGTTGAAATGGAAAGGCTCTAGAAATGGCTTCAATACAATGACTCCTTGGCATAATCTAGTAGGTAGATAGCAAATTAGAACAAGAACAAGAACATGTGCTTGATCCCTAGGGTTTGAGCTAGCAATTTCATAAATTAACAAAATGAAAAGTTAAACACCATAACCATTCAAGTAAGAGAAGAATTGCACAATTTTAATCACATTCACCAAGCATAATCAAGAAAAACCCTGGTTGTAGACTTTCCACCAAGAAAACTGCCAATTTCACCAAAAATAACCCTCCTTCAACAAGTGCACACTAGAATTTCAGTCCAAAACCCTAATGAGGGCCGAAAATTTCATACCTCACACAAGTGTGAGTGAAATATGATGATAAAATGAGAGTTTTGGCTCTCTATTTATATAATACCATTGACCTTTAATTTTACTTTAGGTAGAAAAAGGATGACATGGATAGTTTACATCAAAAATATTGTTTTATATTAAATGTCACAATTAAAACCCTAAATCAAACATAAATTATGACACCATGCCCCTTTAGGGTGACGTTAGGCCCTTTTAGGGCAACGCTGACCTCCTGGAGAAAAACATTAGGCCTTCTTAGGCCTAAGGAACCTACCACACTTGCCACTTGGCACACAAATGCCTCCCAAAACCTCCAAAATCACTAGATGATGTCATGGGTGTCTTTGGTTATGTCATGGGCCTTCCAAGGCCTACGTCCTAGTGGAAAGGGCACAACCCCCCTAGGTACAAGTCTGCCAAGATGCATCTGGTGGAACTTCCTCCTCCTTCTCCAGTTCAATCCTATGATCTGTCTCTGCCCCCTATTGGGGTCTCAATGTCCATCTGGTGGGATTTTACCCCATGGAGGTACAAACTGATCATCTCCCCATGTGTACCTGTCCATAAGGGTATCTTTCCATGGGTATGGTCTTGTAACATCAATAGATATGGCCTCCATGGACTCATAAGTCACAGGGATCATAGAAATCTCAATCAAATCTAATCATCAAGTTATTAAACATGTGCATAAAACCCCTTTTACCCGAACAAGTGCCCAAAGACATTATACTAATCTACAAGCCAAGTTTGGAGAAAACGCTAGGACTTCTTATTGGGATAATGCTCACTAGATATGGGATGCTTCCGGGAGAAGTCAAATCTAATCCATGTGAGTCGATGAGATGGTAAGGGGTGTAGTGATAGCAGGGAAATGTATGGCTTACCTATGGGTGCCTCTGTAGAGGGTGAGTTTCACCTATCATGGATTCAAATGTTTCCAAGCCCATTCATTCCTTTTGTATTTATTTTTATTTCTTTTTCTTTCAAGAAGATATTTAGGGGACATGTCCCTAGCATGGTGACCAGTGGTGGGAATGTTACCCATAAGTATTTCACAGAAATGAGAAGGTTGGCTCGTGATGAGGCCCCCTTTCTCTTGACTATGCCACCAAGAGACACTACCCTAGCATGGTGACCAGCTGGTGGTAGTTTCATACCACTACATGCCCATGGACCTAATAGGATGGCTTGTGATGATACCCCCTATCCTCTAACTAGATCTTGTTTTATTATTTTTATGGGTCCCTATGTTTCTTGCTGAGAATATTTTTATTTCTTCCTCGGGGATCCCTGGGCAAAGAATATCAAGGTTTTCATTATTTGGATCTGTCTTTTTCCAGCTACTTTTACCCCCTAGGCTTTTATCGCCTTCTTCCCATAAGGTAAGTCACAACCCTTAAATATTTGGCCAACCCAATGCCCATACCAGTGTAAGGGGATGGATGAGAGGGAAAGAGATGAAAAGTGGTAAGTATGGTGGGAGTAGACTATGGAATTTCATGAATCCCCCTAGTTGAAACTCAAACCCTATGGGTACCATCTTACTAGGGCATCCTATCATTTCCCTTGGATATGGTCAAGTGGAGAGGTATAAGATACAAGCACCTATTAGAAGAAAAAATAATTGAATGCACATATTCAATGGTTTTGAGGATCAAAGTGACACATACCATGATACCTAGACTCATTACCTCATGGAGGAAGACCCATCTCTGCTACTAGACCAGGTCTTGGCACAGGGGCAGACTCGGGGTTCAACACTTCAACAATGCACCAACAAAACCCTAACTACTGACCCTTTCAGAAACACCTGCGAAGTAGATGAAGTATCACCCAAGGTAGAGGCAGGGGTGGTTGCATGACTCCAGTGTCTGCAACCTTAGCTAGGACATAGATCTGTGAGTAAAAACCATAACAGAGAACTTAACAGTCATTATTCATCATTATTTAACTTTAGTTCACAGCACAGATGAACCCTACTTACAACATAGTGTAGTATTCAACAAGATTGAATATATTCAAGCACTTAGCATATCAACACAGATCAGATATAGCATGTTATTCTCATCATTAGGAACTAAGATATCATATCAGTTTCATATAACATACATCAATGGACTAATAATTAATCATATGAATAAGGAAACAACCATAATGCACAAATAAAGAATAATACACAAAGCAACCACAACACAGGATATACGTAGTTCACCCCAAGCCCGGGGCTATGTCCACCAACTCTTCTTCTCTTTTATTGCCTTCTATCAATCTTCTACATGCATAGAGCCATGATATCTTACTCCACGTAGTACATGAGATCTGCGTGCACTTCACTAGATCCTCCTTCCCTGAGTTACAACACAAATCCTTCGTACTATCTCTTACAATCACTTGAACTTAGATCTGCAAGTTCTCGACATAGCATGCATGAAGCATATACAATTGGTACTTAGCACTCAGTAAGGTACCCAAAACCCTTCTCTTAAAACCTCCTTCTTCTTACATCACCTAGTGTAATAT
>ML794197.1:184775-206304 GCA_009831015.1 Picea engelmannii | reverse complement strand
CTCAAAGACATTACACTGATCTACTATACAAAGTTGAAGAAATAGACAGAATAACCTATTGGGCCAGTATCATTAAGAAGAAGAAAGTTTCCACAGAAGATTATTCAAACCATGTAACATGAAGTGATATGGTCTAAGGATGTCCAGTCATAAGGAATACCAGGGGTAGGTATTGTCCATGGGTGCCTTTGTAGGAGGTGAGTTGTACCCATCATGGATGCAGTTTTTTCCAAGCCCTTTCATTGCCTTTATTATTTTCTTTTTTTGCTTCAAGGTCTAACCAGAGGACACTGCCTTGGCATGGTGACCAGAGCTGACAGTGTTACCCACTAGTATTTTCGCAGAAATAATAAGGCTGGCTCGTGATGAGACCCCCTTTCCCTTGGCCATGCAACCAAGGGTCATTGCCCTGACATGTTGACCAGATAATGGCAATGTCATACTGCTAGATACCTATGAACATAATGGGCCAGCTCGTGATGAGACCTCCCATCCACTTGGTTGGGTCTTGTTTTATTATTTTCCTTTGGGTACCTTTTGTTTCTTATCGAGAGGCCTTTTATTGCCTTCTCGGGGATCCCTGGGCGAAGCATCTCTAGGTTTTATTTCCTATGGATTTTATCTTTTACCAGCTGCTTTTACACCCTGGGCCTTTAGCCCCTTCTTCCCACAGGACAAAATGTAACCCCTCAAGTAGGTCATCCTAATGCTCGGACTAAGGGAATGGGATGGATGTATGGGAGATAAGATGTAAAGTGATAGTATGGTGGGAGTGGACGATGGCTCTTCAAATCCCCTTTGGTGGCTAACCAAAACCCATGGATACAAGCTTGCTAGAGAACCTCGTTAATAACCCCAACAATGGTCAAGTGGGTTAGTGTAAGATCCAAGAAGTTATCTGAAATGTAAGGAACCTGATGCATATATAAGAAAGTTATAATGATCAAACATGACACATACCATGATACCTGGACCAATTACCTCATGGATCAAGAGTCTTCTCTGATGCAAGTCCAAGCCAATGGTGACGGGTGTTGCTGCTGCTGACAGGACAAATTTGATGAAGAACAAGAAGGTTGGGCCCTCCAGGGCCATGCTCAGGTCAATCCTACTCTCGGTACTCGATGTCTAGGGCTTGTGGGCCTCGAGACATGATCTCCTAGTTATGCCTAGGAATCGGGGATAACAGGCTCCACATCGGAGGTTACACATTGAAAATTCAAAAAGCATCTGTGTGTATAATCCAGCGGTGCTAATCAAATCGAATCTGATCGAAGGGTTGATGTTTCATCTCATGATTTCTTGATCAGTTACGATTCAGTTACACTGATTGAATCATTGTTCCTGAGCATTGAAATCATGATTCCTGAGCATTTTTTAGATTCTTGACTTGAGCATTGGAGATGCGGAGTGTAACGGATGATGAGAGCAGGAATAAAAGAAAAATTTCGTGACAGAGACAGGTTGTTGTTTCTCTATAAAAAGTAGTCAAACTGTAAGCAATGAAGATCACAGCATGAATTGAGGGAGAAAATACAGATATGAAGAACATAAGATGGATAGATCAGAAATGGTGAAAACATCAGACCGTACGATAACTTAAGCGCAAGAAGATGTGAAGAAGGAATACATTGATGTAGGAAGAGAAGGCCAGTGTAGAAGAACAGTGATGAGACTGGTAATCCATTGATAAATACTGTATCATTGTAATAAATTTTAGCAAGAAAAGATTTATATCTTAGGGTGGTGCTAAGGAGGACTATTTTCCTCAAATTTTCAAGTGGGTGCTTGAACAGAGGGAGTTGTAGCTTCCATCTAGTTGCAACCAGAAAAACTAGGGTGGTAGGGTGGTGCAAGGGAGAACCATTTTTATTTTTTATACAGGTTGGTTATTGTGTGACTGGAAGTTGGTGCTTCCATCCAGTGGGTGCTGGAACTCTCAGGGAGTTAGTGCTTCCTTCTAGTGGGTGTTATAGAAACCAAAGAGTTGGTTCTCTCAACAAGTTACAACTTGTTAAAGAAGAGGTTATAGCCTCATTTTGAGTTGGTGATCAAAGATTGATGATATACAAAACTTAAAAGACTGTCTATCATTCTAAGAAGAAGAGGTTTTCTCCCTTTATGGGTTTCCTCATGAATATTTGTCTCTGTGTATATCATATGTGTGATTGATGTTAATGATTCCTTCTTCTCATGACTTGCATAATATTGATGATCACTTGGAGAACATTAATAATATTTCAATAGGCATAAAATTGTTTAAGCACAGTAACAACTGATTAACCCCCCCCTCTCAACTGTATTAATATTTCCAATAGCATATATGTTTTCATCCTTTTGCTCCAAAATGCATACTTTTGTCCATCAAGCTATTGTAATCCATTTTTATACATGTTGTTGCTCTCCATGATCTACATTTCAGTGGTTAAACTGATTTTTGAAGGAACCTTCTCTGATACCAATTGTTGGATTTTTGAGAGGGGGGTGAATCAATAATAGAGAAATCTAATCCTTTTTAACCACAAAATGCAAGTTTTATATCAATGTAGCATTATCATAGTTTCAGAGTAAATAAACAATGAAAAAATGAACAATCATACACATACATAGTACACCAGTGTTTTTATGTGGAAACCCAATGCGGGAGAAAACCACATAATTCTTTTTCTTATATGTCTTTAAGAATTACATTCATTAGAAGAACCAAATTCCTTTGTTTTCCAACTGCAACTGGAAGGAGGCTCCAACCCCCTAGTTTCTTAGGCTATAACCTAAAGGAAGCTCCAACTCCCCAATTCTTTGGCTACAACCAGAAGGAGGATACAACCCCCTATGTTCTCCGACTACAATCAGAAGGTGGCTACAACCACATGTCCTTGCCCCGTCCAACCGATTGATATAAAAGTAGAAGGATGGAACCATTATCACACCATCATTGTGATATATACTATTGTAAACCTATACCAATCAACCTATAATCAACCTATACCATAAACAATTGAATCAACCATGCACCAACTTGTACCAAACAACCTATAATTAGCCTATACCATAAACAAGTGCATCAACCATGTACCAACCTGTACCTCAACCTATAATCATCCTGTTCCATAAACAAGTGCATCAACCATTCACCAATCCATATCTCAACCTACACCATCAATGAGTGCATCAACCATGCACCAAATATGTACCAATCATGCATCAAACACACATAAACTATGAATCATCAAGATGTACCAACATCATCAACAATACTCCTCATATGTGTGCCAACTCATCAACTACTTGTCTCAACCATGTACCCAACATGTACCTCAACCATATACCAAATAAATATACCAATGTAACCATCAAAATTTCTTTATCAATACATCACACTATCCATAACCAAATACCATAAACCATTACATCAAACCATGTGCCACAACCTCACTGTTATACAACCTCTATCTATAACATACCTCAACCAAAATCCCTCTTCAATTTCATCATTCAAATCTGATTTTAACTCTGTAATAGACCTAGTGTATATGATCACATACCTACAAACCTTCCTTAACTTTAATAAAAAGAGACTCACATTTTATCAAACTTTACTTTAGTCTCACATGACTAAATTTCGATTAGTCAACAACCCTAACTTGCAATAATCATAACTATGTACCTGTAATGAATAAAGATATGAAAATGATACAAAATGTTATTCATTGTCTTTTATGCAATTCCTCCATATTTCACTACTTGGAACCTCTTAGAAAAGAAGTTATAGAAAAAATGGCATACTTTGTTGAATTTTGGCTTATTCTAGAGATCAAACTTGTAGAGAATTCCTCGCACGGACTATTTGTTGTATAGATCGGAAAATCATACACAACATACTACAACTTGTACTCTAACCAATACATTTTTTCTTACTGAATTTGGATCTCATATGAAGGATTTATGACATTTTTACTTGAAACACCTATTTTAGACTAGTTTCAGGACTAGCCACAAACCTTATTTTCCACAGAGTGTAACTCTAAAAATACAACAACCCACAAGCTGAAATTGTTATCACAACTACTTGGATAGATTTCCTCAACGACCTACATATTTCACAGTCTGAATCATTCTATAAAAAAAGTTATTGTGAAAATGGTGAGATGACCAGTAAATAACATACCTTAGAAAGCATCATCAAAATAATTCATCCTCCTTTGAATTTCAGCCTTCTTTACTTCACCTTCCCTCTGAAATTCGGATTAGATATCCTTTGGTTACCTAAGTTGCTTGTATATATTCAATATGCTCAAGTTTAATTAAAATAAGATACCCTTGCATCTTATTTATACGTTTACGTAGCTTTCTCAAGGGGTTACCTTCTAATCATCTTAAACCACTTTCCTTATTTGAGGGCTAACCCACTTCTAACCACTTGTCCACTTAGTAATTTCTCCATTAAATTTATTATTTAAATAATTTCTTTTGTATCCAATTTTACTTATAGTACACTCATCACTTCACTTTATTATTTACCTTGTAAAATCTCTTAAACCACTTTCCTTATTTTAGGGCTAACCCACTTCTAACCACTTGTCCACATAGTAATTTCTCCATTAAATTTATTATTTAAATAATTTATTTTGTATCCACTTTGACTTATAGTACACTCATCACTTCACTTTATTATTTAAACAATTTCTTCGTTGCAACCACTTTGACTACTTTGACCTTTTGGGGCTTCTAGATGACTCATGAGGGTTCTCTAACATCACATGGCCATAACTCTCTAACTGTGAGGAGTTATGTGACGTTGCACATGCCACCATAAATGGCATGACATGTAATATCCATATAGAATATTATTACCTTAAAATATATTAAAAATCATACCATTATCCATCAAACAAACTTGGTTCCATTACCTAAACCTTTGTTCTACCGAAATTCGCTACCAGACTTTCTTCAAGGGTTAACATAAATGAAAAAAAACCCAATTAATCAACATAATAACTCTTGACATTAAATTCATACCACTTGATTTTGTTAATTAAATGTTCACAATGAACCAATTAAATATTGTTAATCAAAATAGTTCCTTCTTGCTAAGAACAGTGTATGTTGGAACAACATTTTCAGTAGGTTCATGACACCTCTAGATATTTTGGAAATAGTTAATCGAAAATCAAGCGTGGACTAGGAGGTTTATTGGGTACTTGAATAAGGATTCAAATATGAGATCAATTGAATGGTTGACTAGGCACTCAACTGGTTCAAAAGTTATATTAGAATAGTCTATTGGTGCATAGAATAAGGAAAACATTAGGGAGTTTTTTATGCACCCTAGCCAATATACATGGACCTCATGCTCCTCACTTCAATGGATTTGTTTGAATCTTTATTCTATATAATCTTTCAATAAAGGCTGAGCACAAACACCTAGTTGGTTTGCTACAACCATTACCCATTCCTGAGTGGAAATAGGAAGTTGTAACCATGGATTTCATCACTAAACTTCCCAGAACAAACAAGCAACATGATTCTATCATGGTGGTGGTGGATAAGATTACTAAATCTGCCCATTTTATTCCAGTTAATCTCACTCACAAGGCAGGGAACATTTTTTATGTTTATATGAGGGAAATTGCTAGATTACATGGCACACCCAAGACAATTGTGTCTGACAGAGATCCAAAATTTACCTCAAAATTTTGGAAGGGATTATTTAATGGATTTGGAACAAATTTGAATTTTAGTAAAAATTATCATACAGAATCAAATGGACAAATAGAGAGGGTGAATCAAGTGATTGAGGATATGCTGAGAATGTATGTGATTCTATATGCAAACCTTGCCAAATAGGAAATCTCACTCAGACACAATTTAAATCTAAGAAATTTGCATCAATAGAGAAACCTCTTCAGTTGGTACATATGGATTTATGTGGACCATCAAGGAAGGAAGGTACAAGAAAATAAAATTATTTCATGTTGATTATTGATGATTATTCTAGACTTACATGGGTTTCCTTTTTGAAATTAAAATGTGAATCATTTGAAAGATTCAAATTGTTTAAGGCTCTGACTGAGAATCAAACACGAAAAAGATTGAAGTAAGTAAGGTTTGATAGAGGAGGAGAGTTTAGTTCAGGAGACTTCAAAGAGTTTTGTGATAAACATGGGATCAAAAGAGATTATACTATTCCAAGGACTCCACAATAAAATGGAGCAGTTGAGAGGCAGAATAGATCAGTTCAACAGATGGAAAGATCAATGATGAATGAAAAGAATATTTCTTAGACATATTGGGTAGAAGAAATTCATACAGTTGTACATATTCTTAACAAAGCTCATCTCAGGCCAAAAGGTGACAAGTCTCCTTATGAACTATGGTTTGGAAGACCTGCTTCAATCAAGCATTTTAAAGTCTTTGGGAGTAAGTGTTATATCAAGAATAATGATGAAAATACTGGCAAATATGATGACAGGGTTGATGAAGGTATCTTCTTAGGGTATGATACAAACAATAAAGGATACATATGCTATAATAAGAGCCTGCATAAATTGGTTGATTGTATTGATATAAAAGTTGATGAAGAAATCTTGATATGAGATGTAAGCAGTGTTGAATCAACAATAGAGGATATAGTTGAAGTTGAAGATGAATAGGTCCAAGAATCAGAAAGAGAAGACTCTGAGTCAGATGAAGATACAAATACTCAAGAAGACTCAAATCAACATACAACATCAAATCCTCCCTCCAGAATTACTCAAACGAATCATCCTGCAAGTCAGATAATTGGTGAGAAATACAAAGGTGTAAAAACCAGGAGAAGGATAATGAAATACTCCAAGCAATCACATATAGCCTTCATATCCATGGTGGAACCCAAGAACTTTAATAAATCCAATAAAGATGTAAATTGGTTAAAATCAATGAATGGGGAACTAGATCAGATTGAGAAGAACAATACTTGGGAGCTTGTTGCTAGACCTACAGATAATAATGTAATTGGCTCCAAATGGGTGTTTAAGAATAAAGTGAATGAACAAGGACAAATTGTTATGAATAAAGACATATTGGTCTGTAAGGTGTATGCACAAGTTGAAGGACAAGATTTTGATGAAACCTTTGCGCCTGTGGAGGTGCATTCTTATTAGGTGATTTTTTAGTAGCATGGATTAGTAAGAAGTAGGGATCCATTTCATTATCAACTACAGAGCAAGAGTAGATTATTATTGCTACTTGTTGCACTCAGATCTTATGGATGATACAAACTCTTGCAGATTTGAAGGTAACTTATACTGATCCAATTCCACTTCACTATGATAACATCGGTGCCATTAGTGTCTCCAAGAGTCCTATTCTCCTTTCAAATACAAATAATATACAAATAAAGTATCATTTTCTCAAAGAGAAGGTTACAAATAGAGTTGTTTAGCTGAATTATTTTCCTTCCACAGAACAAATTGTAGACATATTTACTAAACCCCTAGCCAAGACACCATTTGAATATCTTTGTCAGAAGCTAGGTTTCATCCCTTCTCTCATGTAAGAGATTCTATCCTATCAGGGGGAGTATGTGTTGGTTGAATATCTGATACCTTCGAAAAAGTACTAAAACAACTCAGGGGGTACATGTTTTCTTTGACATTGATGTCAAAGGGGGAGAAAATATGTGGTATGGATGCTACAGTTGGAGGTCTATGCATAATAGTGCAACCTTTCATGGTTGCCATCAATGCCAAAGGGGTATATTGTTGGCATGTTTTACAGGAAGCGTGTGCTTTTCATTGATGGCAAGAACAACAACGAATATGGAAAACAAGAAAAACATAAGATCAGGGGGAGAAGAAAACAATATTCAGTGATAAAATCTCAGAAGGGAAAGCGTAGTACAGAAATGTGATCAAGATCAAATCCTTGATCTTGGATCTTCTTTGAGAGTCTTCACGACCGTCAGATCAAATTAACTAAGTATAGGATAAACAGGGCACAAGGTTTGAGACTTCGATTATCCAAATCTCCGTTAGTCGTCAAATCAAATTAAGTGGAAGGATAGGATAAGAAAATATGGAGAGTCATTGGATTTAATCTAAGGAAAAGTTACATCACAGATAGATTAAGCCGTTGATCTAAGATATTGATCAAACGAACATAATTCGTTTTGGGGTTAAATTTATGAAGAGGTTATGCTCTGAAAAAATCTCACTTCAAGATTTTTCAGTTTGAGATTTGAAATACCTGAAGCCCAGAGAGTTGGAGAGATGAAATAAATTCTTGACCATTAGATCATATGAATTAGATCTCGGTCGTCATATTGTCCGAAGAAGATCTCAAGCGTGAGATCATCCGAAGTGAATCTAGGTCGTCTGATCTAGAGCGTCAGTTTGAGATCTGCAACTCTCGAAGCTCGGAGATCCTGAGAGCCAAAGTAAATATCGATCGTTCGATCATCCGAAATAAATCTCAGTAGTCAGATCATTTGGAGTAAATCTCAAGCATCAGATGATCTGAAGTGAATCTAGGTCGTCTGATTCATAAAATACATGGCATAATCCTATGGAATTCAGGTAAAGACCCGAAGCAAGCCTCAATCGTCTCATTCAAGGACATGTGGCAGACCACATTAGCAATGACACATGGCATACCATGTTAGCAAGGACATGTGGAAAACCATGTCAGCAAGGACATCTGGCAGTCCACGTTAGCGAGTGACATGTGGAAACCACTCGGCCCGTGCCAAGTCAACACATGACATGTGTAATGTTACATCACTCTATGAGATTTACATTGGGAGTTTCACCACCAATAAATCAAAAAATATCTGAAGTCCCAAAGGTTGAAGTTGCGAAGGGCCCAAGTGTCGAAGGGTCAAAGTCATGAAGAGCTGAAGTGCTGAAGGACCAAAGTCGCGAAGGGATGAAGTGTTGAAGGGCCGAAGAGCCGAAGTCATGAAAAGCCGAAGTGTTGAAGGACCGAAATCGCGAAGGGACAAAGTGTTAAAGGGATGAAGAGATGAATTCATGAGGGATAGAGTCTCGAAGTCCAGAATACCGAAGTCCCGAAGTGGACACAAGTCATCCGATCTAAAGATCACTTCGAGTGTATTCTTGACCGTTGATCGATAAAGGGGACATAGAACCGTTGATCTGGTTGAAAGGTCAAATTCCCAAAGTAGAGGCAGAGTCATCAATTGAGAAGGACATGTGTCCATAGATCATTGACTTCGAAATATTGGCATACAGAGAAAAGTAAGGTTTGATATTTGAAACTCCTGTAGAGTGGATGATGAAGTAAATCATATTCGTTTATTTAGGAAGGTTATATGTGATCCACAAAAATTGAAAGGACATATATAAAACATTAGTTTAGGAGAACCATTAAGATCATGATATCGACAGTCCCATCACATTACAGGGTCAGAACATGCTCGAGTCTTAATTTTTTGTGAGCAGGCCGCAATCAAAACCATGATATTACCAAAGGCATACATGGAGCTCTGTAGTGAATTGCAGGGAGAAAAGTAGATTTCCCTCAAACCACCTTTGGTCACACCCGCAATCATATGGCCACATGAGAGCATCACCCAAGGTCACATGAGAAAAATATTGAGGAAGGAGCTAGTGTTGCTAGGCTCCACATCTGAGGTTACACATTGAAAAGTCAAAAATCATCTGCGTGTATAATCCAACGGTGCTAATCAAATTGAATCTGATCAAAGGGTTGATGTTTCATCTCGTGATTTATTGATCAGTTATGATTCAGTTACACTAACTGAATCATTGTTCGTGAGCGTTGAAATCACGATTCCTGAGCGGTTTTTAGATTCTCGACTTGAGCGTTGGAGATGCAGAGTGTAACGAATGATGAGAGCAGGAATAAAAGAAAATTGTCATGACAGAGACAGGTTGTTGTTTCTCTATAAAAAGTAGTTGAACTGTAAGAAATGAAGATCACATCATGAACTGAGGGAGAAAATGCAAAGATGAAGAAAATAAGTTGGACATAGCATAAATGGTGAAAACATCAGACTATACGAGAACTTAAGAGCAAGAATATGTGAGTAGGAATACATTGATGCAGGCAGAGAAAGCCAGTGTAGAAGAACAATGATGAGACTGGTAAGCCATTGATAAATACTATATCATTGTAATAAATTTCAGCAAGAAAAGATTTATATCTCAGGGTGGTGTTAGGGAGGACTTTTTTCCTCAGAGTTTCAAGTGGGTTCTTGAACATAGGGAGTTGTATCTTCCATCTGGTTGCAACCAAAAAAACTAGGGTGGTAGGGTGGTGCAAGGGAGAACCATTGTTCTTTGTTATACAGGTTGGTTCCTGTGTGACTGGAAGTTGGTGCTTCCATCTAGTTGGTGTTGGAACACTCAGGGAGTTGGTGCTTCCTTCTAGTGGGTTTTATAGAAACCAGAGAATTGGTTTTCTCAACAAGTTACAACTTGTTAAAGAAGAGGTTATAGCCTCATTTTGAGTTGGTGATCAAAGACTGATGATGTACAAAACTTAAAAGACTTCCTATCATTCTAAGAAGAAGAGGTTTTCTCCCTTTATGGGTTTCCTCATGAATATTTGTCTTTGTGTATATCATATGTGTGATTGATGTTAGTGATTCCTTCTGTTCATGACTTGGATAATCTTGATGATCACTTGGAGAACATTAATAATATTTCAATAGGCATAAAAAAAATTTAGCACAGTAACAACTGATTAACCCCCCCTCTCAATTGTCTTAATATTTCCAATAGTATATATGCTTTCATCCTTCTACTCCAAAATGCATACTTTTTTCCATGAAACTATGGTATTCCATTTTTATACATGTTGTTGCTCTCGATGATCTACATTTYAGTGGTTAAACTGATTTCTGAAGGAACCTTCTATGATACCAATTGTTGGATTTTTGAGAGGGGGTGAATCAATAATAGATAAATCTAATCCTTTTTAACCACAAAATGCAAGTGTTATATCAATGTAGAATTATCATAGTTGCAGAATAAATAAACAATGAAACAATGAACAATCATACACATACACAGTACACTAGTGTTTTTATGTGGAAACCCAATGTGGGAGAAAACCGCATAATGCTTTTTCTTATATGTATTTAAGAATTACATTCATTGGAAGCACCAAATTCCTTTTTTTTCCAACTGCAATTAGAAGGAGGCTCCAACCCCCTAGTTTCTCAGGCTAGAACCTGAAGTAAGATCCAAATCCCCAATTCTTTGGCTACAACTAGAAGGAGGATACAACCCGCTATGTTCTCTAGCTACAACTGGAAGGTGGCTACAACCACATGTCCTTGCCCTGTCCAACCGCCTTGAAATAAAAGTAGAATGATGGAACCATTGTCACACCATCATTGTGATATATACTATTGTAAACCTGTACCAATCAACCTATAATAAACCTATACCATAAACAATTGCATCAACCATGCACCAACTTGTACCAAACAACCTATAATCAGTCTGTACCATAAACAAGTGCATCAACCATGCACCAATCTATAGCTCAACCTGTACCATAAACGAGTGCATCAACCGTGCACCAAATATGTACTAATCATGCATCAAATACACATAAACTATGACTCATCAATATGTACCAACATCATCAACTATACACCTCATGTAAGTGCCAACTCATAAACTACTTGTCTCAACCATGTACCCAACATGTACCTCAACCATATACCAAATAAATATACCAATATAACCATAAAAATTTCTCTATCAATACATCACACTATCCATAACCAAATACCATAAACCATTACATCAAACCATGTGCCACAACCTCACTGTTATACAACCTCTATCTGTAACATGCCTCAACCAAAATCCCTCATCAATTTCATCATCCAAATCTGATTTTAACTCTGTAATAGACCTGGTGTATATGATCACATACCTACAAACCTTCCTTAACTTTAATAAAAAGAGACTCACATTTTATCAAACTTTACTTTAGTCTCACATGACTAAATTTTGATTAGTCAACAACCCTAACTTGCAATAATCATAACTATGTACATGTAATGAATAAAGATATGAAAATGGTACAAAATGTTCTTCATTGTCTTTTTTGCAATTCCTCCATATTTCACTACTTGGAACCTCTCAGAAAAGAAGTTATAGAAAAAATGCCATACCTTGTTGAATTATGGCTTATTCTAGAGATCAAACTTGTAGAGAATTCCTCTCACGGACTATTTGTTTTATAGATCTAAAAATCATACACAACATACTACAACCTATACTCTAACCAATACATTTGTTCTTACTAAATTTGGATCTCATATGAATAAGTTATGACATTTTTACTTGAAACACCTATTTTAGACTAGTTTCAGGACTAGCCACAAACCCTATTTTCCACGGAGTGTAACTCTAAAAATACAACAACCCACAAGATGAAATTGTTATCACAACTACTTGGATAGATTTCCTCAACAACCTACATATTTCATGGTCTGAATCATTCTATAAAAAAATTTATTGTGAAAATGGTGAGATGACATGTAAATAACATACCTTAGAAAACATCATCAAAAGAATTTATCCTCCTTTTAATTTCATCCTTCTTTACTTCACCTTCCCTCTGAAATTCAGATTATATATCCTTTGGTTACCTAAGTCACTTGTAGATATTCAATATTTTCAAGTGTAATTAAAATTAGATACCCTTGTGTCTTATTTATACGTTTACATAGCTTTCTCAAGGGGTTACCTTCTAACCATCTTAAATTGCTTTCCTTATTTAGGGCTAACCCACTTCTAACCACTTATCCACTTGGTAATTTCTCCATTAACTTTATTATTTAAATAATTTCTTTTTTATCCAATTTTACTGATAGTACACTAATCACTTCACTTTATTATTTACCTTATAAAATCTCTTAAAACACTTTCCTTATTTTAGGTCTAACCCACTTCTAACGACTTGTCCACATAGTAATTTCTCCATTAAATTTATTATTTAAATAATTTCTTTTGTATCCACTTTGACTTATAGTACACTCATCACTTCACTTTATTATTTAAATAATTTTTTCTATGCAACCACTTTGACTATTTTGACCTTTTGGGGCTTCTAGATGACTCATGAGGGTTCTCCAACTTCACATGGCCATACCTCTCTAACTATGAGGAGTTATGTGACGTTCGACATACCACCATAAATGGCATGACATGTAATATCCATATAGAATATTCTTACCTTCAAACATATTAAAACTCATACCATTATCCATCAAACAAACTTGGGTCCATTACCCAATCCTTTTTTCTACCGAAATTCGCTACCAGACTTTCTTCAAGGGTTGACATAAATGACAACCAACCCAATTAATCAACATAATAACTCTTGACGTTAACTTCATACCACTTGATTTTGTTAATTAAATGTTTACAATGAACCAATTAAATATTGTTAATCAAAATAGTTTCTTCTTGCTAAGAACAATGTTGTATGTTGGAACAACATTTTTTGTAGGTTCATGACACCGCTAGATATTTTGGAAATAGTTAGTCAACAAGCAAGAGTCCACTAGGAGGTTTATTGGGTTCTTGACTAAGGAGTCAAATATGAGATCAATTGAATGGTGGAATAGACACTCAACTGGTTGGAAAGTTATATTAGAATAGTCTATTGGTGCATAGAATAAGAAAAAAATTAGGGAGTCTGTTATGCACCCTAACCAATATACATGGACCTCATGATCCTCACTTCAATGGAGTTGTTTGAATCTTGATTCTATATAATACGACCCTATATTTCAATCTAAATATGTAATATTTGAACATGTGTGAACATTGTGTATGGAAATATTTTGGTTTCTTACACTTCTTTGTATGTTGAGCTATGACCATTTTTTCTTAAGTGTTGTAATGGTGTCTTTAGACACCACCTCTACCTTGGAATACTACTCTCTAAGCTACTTAATCTTATGATTTTCCAACATTGTAACCGTTATCCACTAACCTATTTAGATAAGGTATGTGTGATGGAATTATTCACAACTAGAGTATATGAAATCCAACATAGATATGATAGAAATTCAATGGGACCACAATAATAAATGAACCTCACAAAGAGAAGAATAATAATATTTGACAACTGTGATACCTTGGTTCTGGGTACCTGGATAAAAAATGTATTTGTTTTTATTTGATGAAATACCAGAGTGCTTAGAAATTTAATACCTTGAATATTAATAATAAAATACATCAATACCTACAAGACAGAAAAGGACATAGACAGGGGATTATGATTCCATGAGAGAGGGGGCATAAATATGCTAAGTATTTTTATTATTTTATTCATCCATATTGGTTTTGGTTGGGAAAAGTGGTTACATGAGCTTATTATGGAATCCATGTGGTCATTAAGTGCATGTAATTATATAAACACATATTTTGGGTTGTTTGGGGGTTAATCACTCATTTCATTGTTCCTCATTAATTCTTGCTTTTGTTTTGGGAATGGAAAATGAATTATGGTCAGAGAAGAGTCATTTTGTGTTGGTTGTAAGTAACTCTTTATTATTCCAGCAAGGAATTGATGCCCTTGTGCACAAGAATGATGGAATTTGTGAAATAACTATCCATAGATAATAATCTTTGTAGTTTCCAACATTGATATTTCCTAACCAATAACATTGGATCCCTAGAAAAGAAGTGGAAAAAACTTAGGAACTGCATGACAAAGAAAGGGGTTTATTTATTTGGGTTGTGCAGGCTGAGGGGGAAAGAGAACTGGTAAAATAGGATTGTTGTGTGGTTGGGAAAACCTTGAGATCTTGATAACTAACTTTTGTGTTTGTTAGAGTTGGTCTAGGATTCATGGATTCATAGCCCTGGCTTGGGGGTGACCTGCTTTTGATATATAGAACAACAATAACTACAGTTGGGTGGAACATCCAATGTCTTCATCCATTTGGTGAATGGTTTATTTAAAGATAAGTTCTCTCTTTGTTTTTTGTGTAATTTATATCCCATTGTGCATTTATTATCTTTGAGATGCATTTATATTGTGCATGTTTTTATATAATGTTATGCATAGTCTGTAATAGTTTTATTTTGTAGTTTGATAGGTTCTTGATAATTGCATGTTCATATATCATGTTTCTTTATTAGTTAATTCATATAAAAAATAGGAAATCCTTCAAGAATGCACATTCTTGAGTTACACGTCTATCTGGGCACTATTATCCCCACTTTTAGGGATAACTAGGATATTGTTTCTCAAGGCCCACAGGTCCTAGACATGGAGTACCGAAAGCCAGATCGACTTAGGCATGGCCCTGAAGGGCCCATTTTTTCTTTCTTTCAGTGCCTCTACTTTGCCAGGAGCAACATCATCCATCACCATCGGCTTGGTCTTATGTCAGAGATGGTTCTTGCTCCATGAGGTAATGAGTCTAGGTATCATGGTATGTGTCACTCTGATATTAAAAACCTTTGAATATGTGCATTTAATTCCTATTGTTTCTAAAAAATTCTTGGATCTTATACTTGCCCACTTGACCATGTCTGGGGGGATTGACAGGATTCCCTAGTAAGCTTGTGTCCATAGGTTGTGGTTTTCCACTGGGGGGATTTCTGAAAATCCATTGTCCACTCTCGTCATATCATCACTTTTCCATCTTTCTTCCCATTCATCATTCCCAATACACTTTTCTGGGCATTGGGTTGACCAATCATTTGAGGGTTGCACCTTACCTCATGGGAAGAAGGGGCTAAAGGCCCAGAAGGTAAAAGAAAATTGGCAAAAGATAAAATCCTAAAAATAAAACCTCGAGATGCTTTGCCTAGGGATCGCTGAGAAAGAAGTAAAGGGCTTCTAAGCAAGAAACAAGAGAGACCCATAAAAAATAATAAAACAAGACCTAGTTAGAGGATAGGGGGTCTCATCACGAGCCAACCTATTAGGTCCATGGGTATCTAACAGTATGACACTACTAGAAACTGATTACCATGCCAGGGTAGTGACTCTTGGTTACATGGCCAAGAGAAATGGGGTCTCATCACGAGCTAGGCTTCTCATTTCTATGAAAGTACTTGTGGGTAACGCTGCCATCACTGGTCACCACGCCAAGGCAGTGTCCCCTGATTATCTTCTTGAAGAAAAAGAAATAAGAATAAATAATAAAAGGCATGAATGGGCTTGGAAACAATTGCATCCAGGACAAGTGCAACTTGCCTTCTACAAAGGTGCCCATAGGTGAAGCTTTATTTTCCCCTTCTTTCACTGCGCCCATTGTGAGGACATCCCTTATCCAAATCACACACTTACATGGCTTGGGTTTTGTATTTTCTAGGAACTTTTCTCTTCCATTGGACACTAGCCCAATATGACACCCTATCACTTTTCCCGGACTTGTATTGCATGCTTGAATAATGTATTTGAGCTTTTAACTGGGGTAATAGGGATTTTAAGCACATGTTTAATAATACTGATGATGAGATGTGATTGACATTGCTATAATCCCTATGACTTATGAGCCCATGGAGGGCATAGCTGTTGATGTGAAAGATCATGCCCGATGGATAGGTACCATGTTGGATAGGTACACATGGGGAGATGATCAGTTCAGACCTCCATGGGGCTGAAGAGCCCACCAGATGGATTTTGAGACCCTAACAGGGGGCACAAATAGGACAGAGGGGTTTGCACTGGAGATAAGAAGGTCGTCTTGTAGAGGCATCCTGGAGGAGCTTGACCTAGGGGGACTATGCCCTTTTCAGTGAAACATTGGCCTTGGAAGGCCTAGGATGTCACTCAGGAAGTTCATGATGTCATCATATCTTCATGAGAGTTTTGGAAGATGGATAGGGTAGTTTGGCACGTGTGGCATCTTGGAGAAGCCCAAGGAGGGCTAACGTCTTGCTTCAGGAGGCTTCATTTTCCCTCAAAGGGGATAACGTCACCCTAGAATGGGGATGATGTCCTTCTATTGCTTGATTAGGGTTTTAATTTGAACATTTAATGTAAAACAATATGATTTTGGTATTTTTTCCTTGTCGGCCTTTTTCATGACCTAAAAAGTAAAATTAGGTCATGGTACTATATAAATTGAGGGTTTTTACCTTCATTTGATCATCATCTTTCACTCACTCATTAGTGAGGTCTGAAATTTGTGCCACTCTTGGAGTTCTTGGATGAAATTGGGAGGCGCACTTGTTGAAGGAAGATTTTTTGGACTTATATTGGCATTTCTTGTCATTTCTCTTGGTGGAAGGTGTTACAAATAGGGTTTGCTATGTCATTTCTTGGTTAAATGTAAGTAAATTTCTACAAAAATTCTTAATTGAATGGTTGTAGTGTTATTTATTGCATCTATTTTTATAATTTTTTGAATAAACCCTAGGTGACAAGAACACATTTAAGGTCCTTGTCTCATGTTCCCATCAAGGTTTTGTGCCATTTGTTGAAGAGGATAGAGCCTTTCCTTAGAAAAAATCCATCCCTCTTCTTCCTGCTAGCTATTTTCTTATTTTTTGAGCTAAGAAGGAGAAAACGCATCAAGGCCTAGTTCCCCTCCACCTTGGTGAGTCGATTTTTCCTAGGGTTTTCCTGGTAAAGCCTTTCCATAGCAACATGTTACTTGCACGACCTCTTGTCTTATTTTTATGCAACCTGCTGAGCTATCCATTTTTCCATTGAGATAAGGAAGGAGGAGAGAGAACTGAGGCCTAGTTCCTATACACTAAAGTAAGACTCCCCCCCCTAGGGTTTCTTCCTTGAGGCCTTGCCATAGCAACACCTCAAGGTTTAACCATCTTGTCCTTAGTTTTACATTTTCACTTGATCCCTCAACATTTGTGTCCTTTCCTTTTGACTCCATCTATCCTAATGAGGAACTGATCTAAGGCCTCCTTTTTATTTGAGTAACTTGATCACAACTTCAATCAAACACTTTGAGAAATTAATAATATTTATAACCCTAGCCTAAGAATAACCCTACTAACTCATTGCTTCCATCATCTTTATTGTGCTACAAATTCCTTTGTGTAGCTATTGTTTCAATTTGAAAGCAATTGAATGGTTGTTTAAGGAATTATCTAAATGAAGTGTTAATTGTTACATTGAATTCCAAGTTTATTTAGAATTTATTGAAGAATTTTTTAGCACCCGAAGTCGCCCTTCAGATTGCGGGAAAGGCAAGACCAATACCCATCATAGTTTTATGTCACAAGTTGGTTATAAAAAGGTCCAATGGATGCAATCTCAGGAAAATATCATCTTAACTCAGAGGATGGGCTAACATGCATGAGTAGGTGAGGTCTTAGCTTAACTTCAGACAGTAAGTTGTAGTAAGGGTGAGTAGGAGGAATAATTCAATGAGAAAATGTAGAGATCTACCGAGGACATCAAGTCTCTCAATGAACCAAGGAGGAACAATTTAAACACAAGAACTTCTCAAATTTAAATCTCAAAGGAACTGAAAGGAACTATGGCAACACTATAATCAAAATTTCATTATAATGCAGTCACAATAATTCAAGTGATTCAGTCAATCATGAATCCTTTCAGCATTAGAGGGAAACACGAGTGAGTAAGAAAGTTGACTGTCATAAAAAAATAAGTCTCAAATGCATATACATAACTAGATAACCAGAGAATTATTTAAGACTTTACCATTCAGAAGATTTTCTCTACCATTGACCATTACAAAATATAAAAACTGAGTATATATACTCATAATAACTTCTCCCTTCAGAAACCCACTCTAACCATTACATTCAATGCTTGGCATCTTCATCTTCCTCCACCTAATTGTACTTGCATTCTTCTATTAGACACAAATTTAATATAGTATGGGATTTTTAGAAAAATGCATCTACAACAGAGCTCTAGGCTGTCAACCTTCCACCACGACCATTCTTCCATACTTTCTATTAATGGGGTGATACGAGGTTTCAACCACCACCCCCCACTTTCATAACTACCTTCATCGTGATTAGGATGAGCCCTGACACTCATGAATTCTCTAGGTAGTGCCCATGACTTCTTCAAAACGATCTCGGTGCCTCGAACCATGCTACTTCTATTACAGGTGAATCCCCCTGTGGACAAGTGGATTCCCTCTTGGTCTCTAGACTCCTAAAACCAAGACATAAAGGGTGCTATCATTGGTCACTGACATCCTTTTAGATCTAATTAAGTTAATGTATAAAGAGGAAGAAGAAAAGTGTACCTTTTTAATGGCGTTTGTCCTTGCACATTCCAAGTTGATCTTCAATCCTAATCTCCTCAATAAGTCCTGTAGAAAAAACAAAGATATAACAAGCTTCCTATTTTACTGAGATTAGCTCAAAAATAGATCTATCTACTAGAGACAAGTTCATGTGGAACAAATAAAAACTTGAAAGAAACAGACCATGCATATATGTATATTAATGAGAAAAAATGAAGAGTACTTATAGACCTTTGATGAAGGTGCAACAACTTCTTCCAACTCTCTTTGTCCAATCTTTGCTCAAGTAATCCACACTGATTATGATTCAATGGTATCTCACTTATGAGATCATAATTTTGATGCTTTCTATCTTCTCCAATTCCCCCTTTTACCATGAGAAAGCCTCCTTATATAGGCTTGGAGAGGCCAAACCACTTGAGCACATCCTTGGGATAAGTGGAGGATTATTTTCCTTAAGTTGTGTATCTTCCCTAAGATCATGCCTTGACCTCTGATTCTAATCCAACCACCTTCATAGATTGAGGGGATTCTTCCCTAATTTATCTCAACAAACCAAAATTCCCTTAGGAAGGGTAGCGCTCCCCCAAAATGCGGCATAAAGAGTTGCAACACTCCCCCCAAGGAGGTCAGGGAGCATTGCAATGCTCCTTGATAGTCTATAGGGGAGCGCTTCCTTCCAAAAATGACTTTTAAATGGCTTGCTCCATGGAAAAAGACTTGTACTCCTTGTCAACTAATTTCTCCTCTTCAAAACTAGTCTTTGAGGTGTCTTAAGTGTCCTTATGATGTCATTAGAGAGATGACATAGGAAATATAATAGTATGATGTTTGTGACACTTGCAAACAATATGATACACTTGCAAAATTTGTAACAACGACACTATCCATCATTGCAATGAGTGATTTTGATGTGTAACAAATTTCCCCCCAAAGTGCGATGTCAAAAGATGATGATGAATGAAGTAATTTGTAGAATTTTTTGAGAAAGGGTATGGACTTAGAGAGGCTAGAAAAATATTCACACAACCATCAAACAAATATTATGATGTGTTTCAAACCCAAGGCAGACATACCTATGCTTGAGTGATAAAGACTTTTTAAGGTATGGCCGCCATAGAATACACTGTGGATCCATAATTATATTGACAAAAGGGTATAGCCACTGAAGATACAATGTGGATCTATAATTCTATGACCTAAACTAATCGTAGCCACGAAGAATACATAGTGGATATATGAGATGACAAGACATATCCACGACCAATTCAATGTGGATCTATGTTACAGTATATGTGTCAATGTTCAAAGAAACTTCGTCGCAACTTGGGAAAATTTCATATAAGAGAGATGACTCAACCCAGGGTCTTCTTACTGATCCCGATGTAGTACGAATCTAACCATGTGAATAGATGTCTTGATGTCGAACATGGCAGAAACCACTTGATTACCGGTCAATGAGGAAAATTGTTAACAACCACGAGGGAAATCACCATTGATGTCAATGATTCCTAAGGTACTCTAGTACATTACAAAAAATGTGAATGGATGAGCTGAAGTCAAACACCCGTGGAATCACTTGATCAGGGGTCAATGATGTAAACCCATTTTCAGAAGTGAGGATGCCTTCCATTGAGGCATGTAGGTCCCAAGGTACTAACTAGTTCCTAAGTCTATCTCCTGGATAATGTGTTGAATTCGATAGGAATAGACTCATCGAAGGAGGGCCTTGGTGTATCTCCCATAAACAACATGAAACTGACATAGAGATGTAATTGGTGGATCAAATGAACATGGACTAACACAGGTATTGAAACAAGAATTTGTGATGGTTGACTCTTGAGGCAGATACTTCCCTTGAACACTGAGGCATAACAACAAAAACTTGACATGGACCAAAACTTGATAATGTATTGGATATTTTGACTTTTGTCGGGTGACCCAAAGGAGTGAAGAAACTCAAAGGATTGTTTCAATGCAGAGGTTTAGCGGATTGAAATACGTGAAAAGATAAAATGTCGTGTTCAAGGGCGACTGTAAGTTTATTAGTAAATTTCTCAAAAAACTGCTTGGCTTGCTTCTTTCAATTTTTCCCCCATCCAAATAGATGAGTACCACTTTTTGGTTTAACGAGCTAAAGGAGGGTAACACATTCTTGATATAACTCACCTTCAGTAAGTTCCTCTTCCTTTTTTTAACGAAATGGAAGAAGTAAGGTTTTGGTCCCATATGGGCCCTTCAATGTATGGTTGTTTAACGAGTCCAGAGAAGGTAAACTCAGTTGTTTCTCATATTTAGAGAGTCTGAAAATGACTTAAAGAT
>ML794197.1:152336-172449 GCA_009831015.1 Picea engelmannii | reverse complement strand
GTCCCATCTGCAAGGGGCTGATCCCCATAGGCTCGGTCTCTGCCAAAGCGTCCAAATGAGGGCGTCTAAGAATAGTTCAGTTCTTTCAATAAACTTTGTTTTGCATATAAAACCTTGTTATACTTTCTATGAGATGAACCTATGGTGAATTTTATGACAAGTATTTAAAACCTAACCATAACATGTAGTTACCCTTCAAGAAAACAAAAATATGATGTAAAAACAAATCAATTAAGAGAGGTAACGATAAAACTGAGTCATTTGGTAATGGGGGGGAAACTTAATAAAAAAAAAGGTATTATTTTTTATGAAGGTATAGGGTAATGATAGAGGAGGGGCACAGGTTCAGACTTAGGTCTCAACACCTTCCTTTCTCATCTCTTCTACCCCACTGCATAAGTATCATCAATTCCTCTTCTTGGACCCTGCTTCTTCTTTGATCTTCTGATCTAGAATACATAGAGACTTCTTCTTCACTATTTTTTCTTCCTTATATAGTTTTCCAATTAGTGTGAGTGTTGAAGAATTATATCCCTTTATTTGGACCATCACACCTCTTCATTTAAATTAACAATAATAATGTTTGTTTTTCTCCATTATTATTCATACATTATCCTGAAAGATTTTCAATTTAGTGAGAGAGATTTTCATAAATTGATCACTGATATGGATCGATTTTGTTTCAAATCGATCCCTTGCCTCTTATTTCATTCTTAATTTATGTTGATCAAATATAATATTTTTTATTAGATTTTTAACGTATTTCTAGTATTGGATTACTGAAGATAAATCAGGACAAAGTTTAGATCCTATATGGTTCAACGTTCCTTAGTGAACGGGATAAATTTCTTATTTTGTGTGTTAAATTTTTCACAGAAATACTTTGAGACCTCTATCCATATGACCACAGGTGATGTCTAGGCATTAAGCCAAAAATGTGCTTAATCACTTATCAAGATCAATAGTCACGTTTTAATTTCACATTGAGATGGACAATTCTCATTCACTTCAGAACTTCGCCCTTCGTCGCTTCAGGTAGTTGTTGGTAGGATAAACTAGATATCCCCAAAGGAAATACTCCCAGAGTGATGTATCTTGTTAAATTCACTGTTAATGTGGCACTGGCTGAGTGGCTTCCATGTGTCACCTAGATTCATGAATTACGTATACCTAAACTTCCAATTGGACCTTGACACTTGTCAGCATATAATTGTGCAACATGTACTTAATGATGTGGTATTGCTGACAGGGATCTCTTGAAGTGTCATATTTATTTCCCCTTTGGATCATATATTGGACAGTCTAGTTTTCACCTAAATTCTTGATCCAATGACCCTCATTCACTTCAGGAGTTCGGGGCTTGGAACTTCGAGTGAACTTACATGTTTTAGAGCCCTTTTATCCTAAGTGTTCAGAACTGAAGTTAACCACCATTGGACCCACCTATCCTCATCCAACGGTCACCATGCATTTCCTATATATGATGGCCCTCATCCACTTCAAGAATTCGGGGCTCTGACCTTCAGGTGAACTTACATGTTTTAGACCCATTTTCACCGAAGTGGTCAATGTCGAAGTTGACCACCATTTTATCCACCTATTCTCATCCAAAAATGACCATTCATTTTCCATATTTGATGGCCCTCATTCATGTCATGAATTTGAGGCTGCAACCTTCGGGTGAAATTGCATGTTTTAGACCCCATTTAACTAAAGTGGTCAGTGTCAGAGTTTACCGTCTCCTTTCCTTTACTGTGATCTGATAGTTCCAATATTTCACTCCAGATCAATGGTAGATGACATTTCGTGACTTTGAGGCTTCAACCTTTGGGTAAACTTACTAGTTCTTGGATTATCTTCACTAGAGTGGTCAGTGTTAGAGTTGGCCATCTTCTTTCCTTTACTGTGATCTGATATTTCCAATATTCCACTCAATATCAATGGTTGATGACAATTTTTGATTTCAAGGCTTTAGCCTTTAGGTAAACTTACCTGTTCTTGGATTCTTTTTATTCGATTGGTCAGTGTCGGAGTTGACCATCTCCTTTCCTTTACTATGATCTCATGGTTCCAATATTGTCACTCCAGATCAATGGTTGACGTTATTTTGTTTAATCCGAGACTCTGATATATTTTTCACTTACGCTGTCATTCCACTAAACTCGATCAGATGGTAGAGAATTCATCTGAAGTCCTTTCTTGATCTAAAGGCTCATAGAATTTAGTGACTTCATGAGTTCATTCCTCTGCATTACCTCCAATGTCCTAAAACTTACACTATCCTTCCACTTGGCTTTGATCAGTGGTTCTAACTGATCTGATGGTTGTGGTTACTCCCAAAATTTGAATGGACGATTAAATTTCCATGATCCTTCACATAGAATTCTTGTGTGTAGGATCCAACTTTTGCATGATCTGATGGTCCAAGAGTTTCACGAGAACTATATCAGTGGACATGATTCTTCCTTGATTATTTTGGATTTTTATTGTGGGGATTTCAATCCTAATAGAGTTTCTGCAATGCTCTCTCCCTTTTGAGCTTATATTAATGTCCTTCCTTATGAGATTTGAGTTTATAATAGATTCTTCTGCACCCTGTTGACATCAATGAAAACACCGTACCACTTTGTCCAACACTCTCCCCCTTTGGCATTGATGTAAACATTTTATTTCTGAAATATTTTTATTTCTACTACTTATCAATTTCCTCCCGCTTTGACAACAATGACATCAGTGATTTTGCTTTGCTCCCCCTGATCATGTGCCCTTTTATCACGCAATTTGTACTTTGATAAAAGGAAAGGAAAAAGGAAAGAAAATTCGTGTAACTTGAGGTTATCCTATCACTATCACCTCAATAGGATTCCTCTTTTTATTTAGGGTTGTAGGCCCAGAGGAGACATCCCCAGTGACCTAGGGGTTTGAGAAGGCAAGGTCAAAATGTTTATTAAAATATCCCCTCTCACAAGTCACCACTGATCAAAAAGTCTCATATTATAACCAATGAAGTCATAATATATCAAGGTGTACCTACCTAGAACAAAGAAAGATGAAACTATATATATTGCAATTACAACTTGTTGGTTAGAACTTCATAAAACCACAAACTTTCTCAAATAAAGTAATTGGTTGATAATGATGAAGTAAACAAAAAATTATAAAAACAATATTTATGAGGCAATACTTCACAATAAGTTCCTTGAAACAAATTCAAAATGACTAAGAATAATCAACCATTAACATCATAATACTAGCATTTATTACAAGCAAACAAGGAATTGCTTTTAGAATCTTTTAATGTTGCAATCTATGGTTGTAGCTTACTTTAGTAACAACAACAATAATGTTAGTAGGTTAGGCTATTCTAGTGTTAGATGTAGTTAGTGAAAATATTAGAGTATAGGTTTTGATGATTGTTTTGATCAATCACTCAATAAGGAGACTTAGACTAGTGATTTAAGGGAAAATGGAGTCAATGATATGGCAGAAAATGTTGAAGGGAAATGATGATAGTAGGAGAGTTAAAGACAAGAGAGGTTAATAGATGGAGTGTTGATAACCCAAGGCTCCAACAATCAAAACCTAGGGGAAACTATCTACTAAGGTGTAGGTAACCCTAGGCCTTAGTAGATTTTCCTCCCTCTTTAACTCAATGATGAAGCAAAAAACAACTAACATGAAGAAAATAAAACTAGGGCATTGCAATGGTAAGGCCCTAGCAAATGCTTCAAGAAAATCGACCTCTTGACAAGATCTAGTAGGTGAAGGCTTTTAAATCTTGGAAAATAACATGTGCTATGCGTCCTAGGGTTTTAGACAAGCAATTTCAAAATCTTAATGTAAAATGAAAGATAACATAACTATAACCATTCAATTAAGAAGAATTGCAGAAATTAAACTTACATACATCAAGAATCATCAAGAAAATCCCTAGTTGAACACTTCCACCAAGAAACTTGCCAAAATACTCCAAAATTTATCCTTCCTCAACAAGTGCGCCTAAAAGTTTAGATAAGCAACCCTAGATAGGGTGAAAATTTCAGTCATCACAGGTGCGAGTGAAAGATGATGAATAATAGAAGGGTTAAAACCCTTGTTTATACAATATCAATGACTAGAATTAGGTCAAAAAAGGTCGACATGGCCAGTTACACATAATATCTAGTTTTTACATTCTATTTCATAATAAAACCCTAAATCAAGATGTAAATATGATGTCATGCCCTTTTGGCCTCATGGAGAAAAATGTTATGCCTCCTTGGGCCTCTAGATCCTACCACACGTTCCACTTGGCACACAACTGCCTCCAAAGTATCCAAAACATTGGCTGACATCATGGGTAATCTGGGTGACATCATGGGCATTCCAAGGCCTACATCATGGTGAAACATGTAAGACCCCCTTGGGTCTAGGCCTGCCAGGCTGTCCCTGGTGGAACATCCTGCTCTCTTTCCGGTGCAAACCCTTGATCCATCATTTCCCTTGGCTAGGGTCTCAACATCCACATGGTGGAATTTCATCCCTATGGAGTTCTGAATTAGTCATCTCCCCATGTGTACCTATCCATCGAGTGTGGCCCTGCAACATAAACAAGTATGCCCTCCATGGGTGCATAAGTCGCAGGTGTTATCACCAATTCCTGTAAAGGGGGTGTTTTCCTAAGAGATGGGCCCTTTTGGGTGGAAAAATGCAAAGAAGTAGGGTAAGAACCCTCTTACCCTAAGTTGGGTCACAAAATGCGCTTGTTGTTAAGAGGTGGCCAAATTTGGGTGGCTAGAATATGTGCGCCCAGATCTACGGCTAGGGTTCCATTCTAGACTCCCTTCATCGTTCTACCTTTAACAAAGGGGGTGATATGGAATTGAGTGCACAGGTTTCGATGGCTTAGATCAGGGCGCTCAGTTCTAAAGACAAGATTGGATTTCAGACCACCTTTGCCTTTCTACCTTTAATAAAGGGGGGGGGTCTGGAATGGGTGACTTTGTGTGGGTCCCCCTATCATCCCCTCATGATTGCCTCCACCTTTCATCTTCTACCATCTGTCTTCCACTCCATATCTCACCTCCACTCGGTGCCATCCTGGCCCACCTTATTCTTGTTTCAACCTCTTGCCTTCCAACACCTATCCCTCTCCTTTCGGCATCACTTCGTCATAAGCAACATGCCCTCCCTCGACCAATCATGTCCCATCACCTCCTCATTCATTGTTTCCCCTCATCCCTACCTAGTCACCACTCATCCACCACTTCCAATCATGTGTCCCAATATTTGTACCGGCCTCCATGCCTTATCATTATGCCATTCAACCGATCCAAGTGGCAGCATGAAAGGGCCTCCACGTCCCAAGAGTGCAGAGTTGACTGGGCCATTCCCAATCCCAAGGAAGCAATTATTGAGGTGGTTGGTGGTGGTTAGACATCGTCTCCACCATAAATGGAAAGTATAGAAAGGGACCTGAGATAGGTCAATTCTTTTGCAGGGTTTCCAGGAGCCTGATTACATCTGAAACGAGTGCACGACCGTCTAGAGACTACAGGTGCAGTCTACTAGTAAACATGCAGATGTAATTTTTTTAATGATAAGTCTCAGTTTTGTTGTTGTTATTGGCTTTGGGGTATATGTAGGTAATTTTTCCATTTTTGTAAGGTATCGATGGTAGAGCTAAGCTCCCGACTGTAAATATTTAACAAAGCCTCTGGTTCTCTAGTTATACTATGATATTTTGAGATTTCTTGTTTAATGGCGGCTAGCCTCCTCCTTTCCTTATTCCTCTGAATCTAAAAGACCGGGTATGGATGATCCAATCGGGTGTTGCTGTAACTATATGATGCATGTTTGATTCTATTAGTTCTGCAACGTTTGAGGTTTACTTTGAAGTTTCTCCAGTCTGAGAGGATCTCATATCTGAGACTTTTCCCATTTATTTTCCTCCACTTACTCACCACTATGAAAAATTTACTGGCTTAAGTTAAATCAAGACCTCACATGTCCTTGTTGTTCCAACCCAGTTTTCTGAGTGAGCGATATTGTTCTGAGTTTTCTTCCATCTGATCACCCCCTTTATAAAAAAATCGTGACATAAAATGATGGGCCTCAGGCTTACTCCTACTGCAATCTAGGAGTGACTTCTATAGCCAACATTTCTGGTGTCGTTGCCAGGGATGAAGTTGAAAATTTTCCCTGGGATTGAATGACATCGAGCCTCTGATTTTGAAGGTGCATCAAGAATCAGAGCCCTATGAGATTGCTACTATGCACCTGGAAACTCTAGTGTGACGAATCCACTATGGAGAAATTGTTGTTTTAGTTGTGGCTTCTAGAGGTAGAAACATGCGGTCCTAGCCATAGCTGCCTCTAGCTATGCTTGAAGTTGATCCAGAGGTGATTATCAGAAAAGGAAAGGCCTCCGAAGGACAAACTTCCACCACTGAACCAGGTACTTTTCCATCTCCTTCTATAGAAACTCCATTTTCTTCTTCTCGACCTCCTAGCAAACCTGTTTTTGAAGTTTACCATTTCCTGAATTTTGGGAGTGTTCCTGCTGAGTTTTCCCCTCCTAGTTTGGGATTGGAAGGAGAAATCCTTGTCACTCCCCTCCCTCCTGAAGTTGTCTTGGCATAGACCGAGGACCATAGAATATTTACCGACTCCTCGTTTCACTGCCCCTCCTCTTGTTACTGTTGTTCCTACTGCATAGAGAGAAGTGTCTGTTGACTCAAGGCCCCTAGCCTTCTCTCTGAAACCCCCATTGTTTCCCCTTCCACCTAGAAGCTCATTTCCAGTATCCCCTATTCGTGCTCCTTCTCCTTCGAGTTCTCCTCCACCTAATATTCCTATGGTAGGAGAAAATCCCCCCATGACCATAATGGAGGCTATAATATCTTCTAGGTATGCTCCCCTTTTGTTACCTCAGCCTCTCAATGCCCTTCTAGAAGTTGGCTACCTTAAGTAGCTGCCCAAGTTTACAGGCGAAGGGGACATAGCTGTAGAAGAACAACTTGAAGCCTTTTACAGTTTTACGGATGATCATGTTATCATGCATGTAGACGTATGGATGAGGATTTTCGTCCATAGCCTTGAAGGCAAGGCTAGAAATTGGTTTAGGGCCCTGCCTCCTAGATCTATCGATGGGATTGAGGCTCTAGATAACACCTTTTTGACACAGTGGGGAGACAGAAAAGAATTCATGTATTACATGACATAGTTTGGGTCTTTGAAGAGAAAGGAAGGAGAGTCTATCTCTGACTTCTCCAAGAGATTCAATAAAATGTACAATAAGATCCCTACTGAAATAAATCCCTCAAAATCCTCTACTAAAATCACTTATGCTAGCGCTTTTGATCCCAATTTCTGCCTTCTGTTGAGGGAAAGGAGATCCACTACTCTGGCTCACATCCAGGATGCAACCATGGAAGTAGAATCTAACATATTGGTTGTTGACCGACTCAGGAACAAGCCTGATAGAGACATACCTAGGAAGAGACCTGAATCCTCCCCATCCAATTCCTCTCCCCTTCCCTTTCAGATGAATGAGGTAACTAAAATGCTAAAATCACTTTCGGCTAGAATGGAAAGGTGGGAGTTGGAAGGGAAGCCCATGTACAAAAATCCCCAAAATACTGATAATAGAGGCTTCAGAAGGCTTAGAAACAATGTGCCTCAGGATATGCCAAGGGAACAAAGGAGCAAAGACAGAGATGAGCAGAGGATTCAAACCCCTCTCCAAAATAACCTAGTTGCTCATGAGGAAGGAGAGGATATAGATGAGCTCAACCCTGAAATTCACTGTATTGAAGACACTTTCCCTTTTCCCCATTTGACTCAATATATATATGAAGATTCCCTTATGAACAGTCAATTCAATGAGTTGGGTAAAGGGGAAAAATCCAACAACACTCCTAATAGATATCATCTTAGGTCAAAGAAGAAAGAAGGAAATTTTGATAGCCATGATCAGCTTCTCGTAGCGGAAAAACTTGCTAAACCTCCAACAATCACTACTAAAGAAAAGAAAACTCAAAATACTTCAACAACAGCCAAAGAACCTGTCTCTTAGGTAAGGGAAGCTCCTAATCCTTTTCCCTCCTTCAGTTTTGAGCATGAAATTCAAAAGATTAGGATTCATGTACCCCTCTTAGAACTAGTTAAAAATGAAGATTTCAAAAGGTCCCTCTCCAAACTGCTACAATCTAAGTCCCCCCAGCCTTCCACAGACTCAGTAAATMTTCAAGATTAAAATMTWGTAGTCGTCCTAGGTCCCATGGTAGAAGATAGAGATGATTCATCCCCTCCCTTCTACACATCCCTGAACATACATGATAAGGTGTTGCATAATTGCCTCATGGATTCAGGAGCTTCCCACAACCTTATGCCCAAAATAGTCATGGAAGAATTGGGACTGGAAGTGACAAAGGCTTATCAYGATTTGTACTCTTTTGATTCAAGGAGGGTGCAATGACTTGGAGTCATCAAAGATTTGTTTGTCTCTTTATTTTAGTTTCCAATGAAGAGTGTGGTCATGGACATTGTAGTAGATGATGTTCCCCCCAAGTTTGGCATGTTGTTGTCAAGATCTTGGATTAAAAAACTTGGAGGAACATTACATATGGATCTCACATATGCCACCATTCCAGTCTTTGGAGGGGAATACAGGAGGTTGTAAAAAGAAGCTCAGCTGGCCTACATTGTCAGTGACGAAGAAGACCCCACTAATCACCCCATATTTGCTCTTGACACTGATTTGGGGTCTAGTTTATTGCAGATCACTGAGACTCCTGAAGCCCCTTTCCAAATAAAAAAGAAACCCATATTTAATCATGAGATACCTCCTCCAACCACCTCTGTTTGGAAAATGTTCTTCGACGGAGCTTCTTCTAGTGAAGGTGCTGGTGCTGGAGTGGTTCTTGTGTCCCCTTGGTAGGAAACCATATCCTTTTCATACAAGCTAGAATTTGAAGCTACCAATAATGTGGTAGAATATGAAGCTCTTTTTCTAGGTATGAGGGCTGCAAAGGAAAGGGGAATTGAGGAAGTAGTAGTGTTCAGAGATGCCGAGTTGATAATCCAGCAAGTCAGGAATGCTTATTAGGCTAAGCATCCTTGGCTCAGGAGTTACAGAAATGAGGTGTGGGACTTGATTGATAATTTCTTCTCGGATTTCAACATTTATTTTATTCCAAGAGAGGAGAATACTTTGGCCAATTCCTTAGTTGTCTCAGCTAGTCTATTTAGGATCCCTCTACCGCCTAAGATAAAATATGGGGTCAAGATAAGATATAGGCCATCTGTTTTGGACAATATCAAGCATTGGAAGGTATTCAAAAATGAACTTGAAATCAAAAAATTTCTTCAGTCTATTGATGAATTTTCTACATTACACATTGACCAGGAGCCTGATCTTGAAAGTCACCCTCACCCTGAAGTATTTTTAAATAAAATTGCTAATCACCATATTATTCACCTTCCTATAAATCAAATTCCAAAGGGACTGGTCCCTTTAGAAACACTGTTTGATGGGAATGATGTGGCAGTAAAGGGTAGGGTTTCAAATGGAGATGATGATACAGTGGAGTGCAATATTGGCACACAGGAGGAGCCTAAGTTTGTCAAGTTGTCAAGCAGTTTGACCAAAGAACAGAGGGCCAAATATACTAAGTTATTAAAATAATTCTCTGATGTGTTTGCATGGACCTATGAAGACCTCAAGACATATGACACAGTTATCATTGAACACAAGATCCCACTGAAGGAAGAGGCTAAGCCATTTAGGCAGAAGCTAAGATAGATAAATCCCATGTTGTTGCCTGTCATGGAGAGTGAAGTGAAGAAGTTGTTAGATGCCCAAATCATTGTCCCTTTGAGATATTCTGAGTGGGTGGCCAATTTGGTCTCGGTGAGGAAGAAAAGTGGAGAAATCAAGCTCTGTGTTGATTTCAGGAACCTGACCAGTAGCTCAAAGAAAGATAACTATCCCTTGCCCAACATGGGACACATATTGTAGAGGGTAACTTGTGCATCTAGGATATCCATGATTGATGGTTTTTCTGGCTATAATCAGATATCAGTCATGCCTGAGGATAGAGAAAAAACATCCTTCACTACTCCTTGGGGCACACTCATGTATGCCAAAATGCCTTTGGATTAATGAATGCAGGAGAAACATTTCAGTGAGCCATGGAGATAGCCTTCGTCAAGGAGAAAGGTCAGTTTGTTGTGATCAATCTAGATGACATTACAGTCTTCTCCAGGTATGATAAAGAGCACCATTATCACTTGAGGAAAGTTTTCTTGAAGTGTCGGAGGTTTGGCCTATCCTTAAGTCCCAAGAAATATTTGCTTTCTATGAAGGAGGGGAAGTTGTTAGGCCATATAGTATCAGTAGAGGGAGTGAGAATTGATCCCAGCAGGGTAGAGGTAATTCAAACCCTATCACTTCCCAGGTCTAGAAAGGAAGTTCAGGATTTTTTATGGAAGATTAACTTTCTGAGGAGGTTCGTCTCAAATTTTGCTGAGGTGGTGAAACACATCACAACCATGCTCAGAAAGGGAAATGAATTGAAATGGACTACTAAACCTCGGGAATATTTTGTCCAAATAAAGAAGGCATTGGCTGAGGCACCTGTGCTGATCAGTCCTGATTATTCCAAGGATTTCCTAATTTTTTCTTTTTCTTCTTTTGATATAGTAGCAGCGGTCTTATTGCAGAAAAATGAGGAAGGGCGAGAGAAACCCATTTCCTTATTTAGTAAAGCATTGAGAGATGTAGAAATCAAGTATGAGATCATGGAGAAGTAGGCCTATGCCTTGGTGAAAGCTCTCAAATCTTTCAAAGTCTATGTCTTGCACTTAAGAGTGACTACATATGTTCCTTCAGCCTCTGTGAAGGAAATCCTTATATAGCCTGACATAGATGGGAGAAGAGGTAAATGGATTGCCAAGATCCTGGAGTTTGACCTGAAGATAAAGCCCACCAAGTTGGTAAAAGCATAGGGTTTAGCCAAGCTACTGACTGAATCTAATTGTAAGGCCTTAGGGGTTATCTTCATCAACACTTTCTCAAGAAATCAACAAGTTGAGTCTCCCAACAAAAGCTCTCAGGATGGCTTATCACTAGCAGAATGCACCTGGTATAGAGACATTTTGTACTTTCTGTGAGAATTGAAGCCCCTTGATGGAATGGGAAAAATTAAGTCAAGAGATTTAAAGATCAAGGCAGATAGATATTTCCTTATTGATCATGTCTTGTACTGGAGAGACCCTCTAGGAGTGTTTCTGAGGTGCCTGAATCCACAGGAAGCCCATAAAGTTATCTTTGATTTCCAAAGTGGTCTTTGTGGAGGGCATCACTTCTGGAATACCACATCCCACAAAATTCTCAGGGTTGGGTACTACTGGCCCACCTTATTCACTGATGTCTGCAGAGAAGTCATATCTTGCATCAAATGCCAAAGGTTCTCAAGGAAGCAACAACTCAAATCTCTGCCACTAAATCCTATAATAGCTTCATCACCTTTTCAATAGTGGGGGTTGGACTTCATTGGAGAAATTCATCCTCCTTCAAGTGGCCAACACAAATGGATCCTGACTGCAACATACTATTTCACCAAGTGGATAGAAGTTGCCCCCACTAGGAGTGCTTCACACAAGGTAATTATCAGCTTCTTGGAGGATATCATAGTCTGATTTGGCTGTCCCAGCAGAATTGTCACTGATAATGCTGCTTCTTTCAAGTCTTATCCTATGGTTAAGTTCTATGAGTGCTTTGAGATTTCACTAATTCACTCCACTCCCTATTATCCTCAAGGATATGGACTAGCAAAATCTTCCAATAAAAGTCTAATCAAACTCATTAAAAGGTTATTGGAAGACAATAAGAGGGCCTGGGATTCAAAGCTCAAATTCTCTCTATGGACTAATCGAGTGATGACCAAGAAGTCCCTAGGCACCTCACCTTTTCAACTTGTTTATGGGACAGAGGCTATTTTTCCCACTCATCTTGCTTTACCTGTAGAGAAATTCTTTCAGGATCATGAAGGAGAGCCGGACCATATGGTCAAAAGGATTCATCAAGTGGTGGAAGTGAAATAGATTAGGGAGTAGGTAATGGACATAGCTCATAGTCATCAATAGAAGATCAAGCGGGCCTTTGACAGGAAGGTCAGGAAGAAGGAATTCGAGCTGGGAGATTTTGTGCTTAAGTGGGATGCACCCAGGCAGGATAGGGGAAAACACAACAAGTTTTATTCCCTCTAGATCGGGCCCTTCAAAATCTATGAAGTATTCTTAAATAACAGATACAGGTTGTAGGATTTGGAGGGTGAATAATTTTTTAATGACCCAGTAAATGGGCATTTCCTGAAGAAATGTTTTGTTTGAGCCTTAGACGGCTCCTTTGTGTTTTTGTAAATATTGTTTTTCTGTTTATTTTTGGCTTAATAAATGACTCCATAGCCCAACAACAAGGAACTAGAACTGCAAATGAGTCCTTAGAGCATCACAGGGATGACTCTATCCCCCATGGAGCCTGATGTTATCACCAATTTCTGTAAAGGGGGTGTTTTCCTATGGGATGGGCCCTTTTGGGTGGAAAAATGCAAAGAAGTAGGGTAGGAACCCTCTTACCCTAAGTTGGGTCGCCAAATGCATGTGTCATTAAGCGGTGGGAAAATATGGGTGGCTAGAATCTGCAAGCCCAGATCTATGGTCGGGGTTCCATTCCGGACCCCCTTCATCATTCTACCTTTAACAAAGGGGCGGGGGTCTGAAATTGAGTGTGCAGGTTTCGATGGCTTAGATCAGGGCACTCAGTTCTACGAACAAATTGGATTCCAGACCCCCTTTGCCTTTCTACCTCTAATAAAGGGGGGGGGTCCAGAATGGGTGACTTTGTGTGGGTCCTCCTATCATCCCCTCACGATTACCTCCACCTTTCATCTTCCACCATTTGTCTTCCACTCCATACCTCACCTCCACTCGATGCCATCCTGGCCCACCTTATTCTCATTTCAACCTCTTACCTTCCAACATGTGTTCCTCTCCTTTCCGCATCACCCCATCATAAGAAACACACCCTCCCTCAACTAATCATGTCTCGTCACCTCCTCATTCACTATTTCCCCTCATCCCTACCTAGTCACCACTCATCCACCACTTCCAATCATGTGCCCCAGTCTTTGCACCGGCCTCCACACCTTATCATTAGGCCATTCAGCCTATCCAAGTGCCAGCGCGAGAGGGCCTCCACGTCCCAAGAGTGCAGGGTTGACTAGGTCATTCCCAATCCCAAGGAAGTAGTTATTGAGGTGGTTGGTGGTGGTTAGACATGCTCTCCACCATAAATGGAAAGTCCAGAAAGGTACCTGAGATAGGTCAATTATTTTGCAGGGTTGCCAGGAGCCTGATTGCATCTGACATGAGTGCATGACCATCCAGACTCTGTAGGTGCAGTCTACTAGTAAACATGCAGACCTAATGTTTTTAATGATAAGTCTCAGTTTTGCTGTTGTTATTGGCTTTGGGGTATATGTAGGCAATTTTTCCATTTTTGTAAGGTATCGATGGTAGAGCTAAGCTCTTGACTGGAAAGCTTTAACAAATCCTCTGGTTCTCTAGTTATACTATGAGATTTTGAGATTTCTTGTTTAATGGTTTCCAACCTCCTCCTTTCCTTGTTCCTCTAAAATTGAAAGCCTAGGTATGGATGACTGATGATCCAGTCAGGTGTTGCTGTAACTATATGATGCATGTTTGATTGTATTAGTTCTGCAATCTTTGAGTTTTTCTTTGAAGTTTCTCTGGTCTGGGAGGATCTCATATCTGAGACTTTTCCCCTTTCTTTCCCTCCACTTATTCACCACTATGAAAAATTTACTGGCTTAAGTTAAATCAATACCTCACATGTCCTTGTTGTTCCAACCCAATTTTCTGAGTGAGCGATATTGTTATGAGTTTACTTCCATTTGATCACCCCCTTTGAAAACAAATTGTGACATAAACTAATGGGCCTCAGGCTTTCTCCTACTGCAATCTAGGAGTGACTTCTGTAGCCAACAATAGGGATGATAGCAATGTCAATATCTAATCATCAAGTTATTTAAACATGTGCATGAAACCCCCTTTACCTGGAAAAGTGCTCAAAGACATTATGCTATTCTACAAGCCAAGTTTGGAGGGGATGTTAGGATGTCCTACTGGGCTAGTTCTCACTAGATGTGGGATGTTCTTGGGTAAATAAAAATCCATTCCATGTGAGTGGATGAGGTGGTAAGGGATGTCTGGGAAATGGGTGCAGTGATAACAAGGAAATGTATGGCTTACCTGTGGGTGCCTCTAAAGAAGGTGAGTTGCACCTTGTCATGGATGAAAATTTTTCCAAGCCCATTCATGCATTTTATCTTTTCTTCTTATTGATTTTTCTTTCAAGAGGCTAGTTAGGGGACATTTAAGTGGCGTGGTGACCAGTGGTGACAATGTTACCCACAAGCATTTCACAGAAATGAGAATTTTGGCTTGTGATGAGACCCCCTTTCTCTTGGCTATGCAACCAAGAGCCATTACCCTGGCGTGGTGACCAGCTGAATGGCAGTTGCATACTACTAAATTCCCATGGACTAATAGGTTGGCTAGTGATGAGACCCCCTATCATATAACTAGGTCTTGATTTATTATTTTTATGGGTCCCTATGTTCTTTTTGAGAATCCTTTAAATTCTTTCTCGGGGATCCCTGGGTGAAGAATCTCAAGGTTTCATTCTTTTGGATTTTATATTTTTAAAACCACTTTTAACCTCTGGGCCTTTAGCCCCTTCTTCCCACAAGTTAAGGTACAATCCTTTGCTAGTTTGGCCAACCCAAAGCCTGAACCAATGTATGGGATGGATGAGCGGGAAAAAATGAAAAGTGGTAAGTATGGTGGGAACAGAGGATGACCTTTCAATGAACCCCCCCTGTGGAAACTCAAACCCTATGGGAACTATATTACTAGGGAATCCTCTCATTCCCCCTAGGTGTGGTCAAGTGGAAAGGAATAAGGTCCAAGCACAAATTAGAAATAAAAAGAATTAAATGAACATATTGAAATGTTTTGAGAATCAGGGTGACACATACCATGATACCCAAACTCATTACCTCATGGAGAAAGACCCATTTTTGCTGACGGACTAGGCCAATGGGATGGATGTTGCTACTTCTATTAAGGTGGAGGTGTTGAAGAAGAAAAGGATGGGCCCTCCAGGGACAATATCAAGTTGATATGTCTCTTTGTACTCCATGTCTAGGACCTATGGGCCTCGAGACATAATCTCTCTAGTTATCCCTAGGCTAGGGGATAACATCTGGCTCCAACTCGGAGACATGTGCGCACTGTAGAGCACATGAGAAACTCAATATATTTGGCATAACATATGACCTACTTGATCTCAACATAAGACTATAAGTAATAATTTGGGGTGGTGATATCACCTCTAACTCATATATATATATATATATATATATATATATATATATATATATATATATATATATATATATATATATATATATATATATATATATATATATATATAATATAGAAAATGAAAGAAAGCATACATACAAATGGAAATACAAACTATTCTAGGATGAAATGGAAATGGTATATACAATGAAATGAACATTCCTACCTACTTTCCTATACTTACCTGTGAAGTGAAGTCTTTGCCCCCTGATGGGGTTTGAGGAGGGGCCTGCTAACTGGTAATGGTCGCCTTCTTCCTTCCAATGTAGACAAATAGTAGGCATCATTGACTGACTTTCTTCCAACTCTGAAGGGTCCAATCCAAAAATGTGCATTTCCTTTGACATTAGTAGGATCTCCCTTCTTTGTGTCCCACATCCATACTGTGTCTCCCTCTTTGCAATCCCTRGTTCTGAACTTGTTTGTTTCTTGAACATCCTTGATGTATTGTTTTGAGGGAGGAGGGTGGAACTCTCCTATGAAAAATKCTTGTTGGGATGGCTAGATCAATACACTATCTTCTCCTTTATTTAATAACCTGACATCCCCAACTTACTTGTATTTATATTTGTTCAGGAGTTGCTGATAATCCTCCTTCTTCGGTGATTGTATCTGATCAAAGTCTTCTTCTGTAGAAAAGGGCATATCATCAGGAGAAATTGGTTCATGTGCTTCATCAACTTTGATCTAGTCACTAATTTATCGCACATGGATTTTGGTCATTGGCACTGTTGGCCCTTGGTTATGGAAGTAAGCGAAGATTAAGGAATAAAAGATGAATTGTGAACTGCATGGAAGAAACAATGACTGATATTGGGTGGAAGTGAGCAAAAGAGAAGAAAATATGGAGTGAAGTAAGAGAAATCAAGTCGTTGGACGAGAAGATCGAGGATGATAAATCAACAAGAAAGATGGATCATGGACAACTTGGCAAGAGGAAAAATACACCAAAGGATTCTTTGGAGAACCTCGTGAGAAAGAAGGAAAGATAGGCCAGTGAAGACCAAAAAATGTGGGTCAAGTTGACCTAGGGTTTTAGACACCTAGTGTTTTTGTATCTAGGGTTTTCCAACCTAGGTTTCAGCCTAAGGCTGTCGGTGAGCTATTGTAATGTATAAATAAAGGTCAAGAGGACCTGGGATGGATTCGTTCAAAGTTCATTGATGTTATGAAGAGTGATTATTGTTAATGTGAGAGAGAAATATTGTGATGTGAGAGCATTCTGTATTGTAATATCTTCAGCTGGGTGCAAAGATCAACCCTGCAGCTAGGTGCACAGGAAAGGGAGATAGAGAGAAGAGAGAAATAGAGAAGATATTCTAGCTAAGAGCGCAAATACAACTGTATGCTTCACCTAATATATTATAAAGCACAATTTTGTGGATGTATCCCTAGGGAGAGGGTGAACCACATATATCTTGTGTTGTGTGTGATTGATGTTGTGTTCTTTACTTTCGTTACTCTGACGATGCATTAGTATGTTAGATATGACTTATAACTATGCAAAGTAGGTTTATTATTGGAAAGAATAATCAGATCTCTGTGTGTGGCAGGGATGATTTTAGGGGCTAAATTTCGCTCATGGGCTAATTTTCCATGGTTTCTCCAAAAATGAGATTCACCCAAATTCTACAGGATAAAATTATTTTACCTTAAAAATCGCCAAATTTTTTTAAAAACTATATAAAATACCAAGAAATTTGAATATTTTTACAAAAATATCGTCAAACCTTTATAGTTGACATATGAAGGATTAGTCATATTCGCCAAGGTTTCTACATTTTAAAATAAATTTTCATCCTTAAAATCATCCCTGGTGTGTGGTTGCCTTGATCCCACTTGCATTCCCCCTAGTTGTAGACACATGTTTCCTGCAACCCCCTATTGCTACATCGGTTGAGACTGCATTTGCTTCGTAGGTGGTGTCGAAAGGGCTAGTAGTTAGGGATTGTTGGTGCACTATTAGAGTAGAACCTCAGTTCTACCTCTGTGCCAACAAATGGTTATGTTGTTAGGGCCGAGATATTCTTGAGGGAATGTCAAGGTGGTTTCCAACGAACACAGAGATTCAAAAGTGGATAGAAGAACATGAAAATGACTTCGTCAAAGCCTAGAATAGTAACCCTAAGCTTAGCACAGAGGATTGGTCGGGAAGGTATATCTTTACCGATATACACGAGATTTTCTTTGGAGGAATTCATCAGGAGCTATACGAGTGGTTAGCCATATTAGCAGATACCCAGTTTGAGATAAAATCTAGACCACCTATGGTTTGGATGTTGGCCCTGATCAAGAATGCCAAGAGAGTTGATAACGATGTGTCAAGAGAAGTAGATCGTTGGTTTGATAGCACTATTGGAGGGTACATCATTGAGTTTTCCATTGACAAAGTTGAGTTGTATAGCCAAGAAGAGAGGTATTTATTTAAGGGACATAGAGGAAAATTTTTACACTTCTTAAAGTTGAATATCAAGATGCAATTACAAGAGAAGAACATCTTGAAGATATAGTAGAGGGTCGGGTTGAAAAGATAATGTTCAGGAATTCAGACATTGACAATGACACAGAGGTGGGACATACGCGTAGTGGGAGAATATTCAGAGAGGTCCCTCTGGTGAACTTGTTTGAATAGAGCCACAAACCAATGGTACAAGATTAAGGGTTTTACAGTGGAGAGGAGGAAGAACTATTGAATGAGGAACATTTAGAGTCTGCTAGGGCAGAGGAAGAGAAAACTAAAGAACCTCGCCGAGAATAATAAGAAACTTCAGGAACTGTGTAGAATGTTGAATTAAGTATTATTACTCCTCTTATTGTTTTACCATCAATAAGAAATCAGAGTAGTCAGAGTCACCAGAGCACTCAGAGAACTGCCACTAGTAGTCCAACACATACTCAGTCAACAAAACTAGGAATATCTATGGAATATGAGATGAGGCTCCCTATCTTTAGAGGATATGGATCTGAAGACCCTAATCAACATTGGTTCTTATGCAAAGTTGTATGGACCATTAAACAAATCACTGACGAATAAGTTAAGAGAACTCGGTTTAGTACTACCCTAAGAGACCACACACTGAGCTGGTACATGAAGTTTTTTAAAGGAACTGCATAGCCTAAACCACTGAATGAGACAAGAACGCATTAAGTGCAGAGTTCAAGAAATCCAATTCGGAGTCACAATGCATTACAAAACTGAAAGAAATCAAGAAGAGAGTAGCTAAACCTGTTTGGGAGTTTGATCAGAGGTTCAAGACCTTGACAGGTTGTTTGAGTTTTTAGATCTCARACGAGCAGAACAAGGAATGGTTCATTKCTTCCCTTTTACCACACATCAAATTCCCTTTGATGCAATAGAAGATCACTTTGTAGGTTAAGGCATTGGAKATTKCCATGAAACTAGAATCAACCCCTATGGGAGAATACAACTCAGGTATGAGTCAAATTTTAAGTCATCTAACTAGCTTGTCCCTGCAAGTCGAAGATATGAAGAAAGACAAAGGAAAAGATAAAAGAGAAGATATCTGGTGCATTAGATGCAAATTGGAAGTCCATGACAAGGAGCATTGTCTCCTATTTCACGAGTACTTGGCATCTGGAGCTCGGAGCCCTTTGAAGCAAGTTACCCTACCTTGGTGCAAGGTATGTAGAAATAGACATCACCTTGATGAATGCTACTACATGCAAAAATATGTTTAGACACCCACAAATCTGTATTGAACATTCTGTAAGTCGGTAGGGCATGATGATATGGATTGTAGGGCCTATGAACTCTTTCATGAAAGGTCAAGGGATATATATAAAATTCAAGGTGAAGTACAACAAGAAGGGAACACTACGTAGTATAATTACCCAGGAAGAGGAAACTTCAACTCTCATGGTGGATTCAGAGGAAGAGGATGGGCAGGAGGCATGGTTCGAGGTCGAGGTCAGATCATTTGTTACAACTATGCATAGCCAAGACATTTTGCAAGGGACTGTAAGAACCCTTGTACTACTTGCAGTTACTGCAATTCATTTGAGCATGTCATTGAATATTGTCTTGTGTTGTTATCCAAACTTCAGGAAAGACAAGGAGGAAACCAACAAGTACAACTAATCTTAGTAGAACCCCATGGAGAGGATCCCATATTCATTGTAATCACTAGAGGATGCATTGTTACAGGAGAATACAGAGTGACCTCAGGAAACACCAAAAAATAATCAGGAGTCGAAAAAGATACAGAGAAGACACAAGTGTTTGATGCAAGGAAATAAAAACAAACATTTGAGGAGGCAAGAAAAGAATTCGGGATATACCAGGGTTCTTCATCAAAGAAACATCCAGGAGTAAGAGAATGTGGAATGCATGTGGAATTCAATCGGTCTTATCCACCAGGAGAAGGAAAAGAGGTAAGCAAGATCATGGAATTATTATTTACTTGCATTAATTTTATTAAGGATGAAAGCATTGTACAAGAGATACAAAATTTAATCAGACAATATGAGCTAGGAAAGATAGATTCCTCTCTGAATAGAGTAGTACACCAAGTATCTAAAAAGAGAAGGACAAATAAGGAACTACACCTGAATTCTCAAATTGGAGAGTATGATATAAACTACGTGGTCCTCGACTTAGGGT
>ML794197.1:105050-128722 GCA_009831015.1 Picea engelmannii | reverse complement strand
AGAACTAGAAGTTTCAATAGAAGGGGATTCAATAAGAGGCTCTCTAGATACAAAAGAAGAAGTGTTTCTTGAAATACCTGGTTTAGATGCTCTTGCAGATCTGGAAGTTCGTCTTTGTAATGATTTTCCACTTCTGATGATCTTCTCAGGATCTAGAACTGGTGCTACCAGTGGTCTTTCTTGGTTTTCCCTTGTATGAGCCCTTCTCAGAGCCACTTCGTTCCAATGGAGTTGTCGGATAGATGGTTAGAACCGAAAATGTGTCCAAACTTTGTCTATCATCAAAGTTGGATCTTATCATCTCCCACGGAAGCTGAGCTTCAGTCTCCTCTCCTTGGCAACAATGCCAATTTGTTATCACTCTAGGAAACTCTCCTAGGATGTATCTCAGAGATGCCTAGTAACTTAACCTTTTTGTAACTATTTTCTCAATAATGGGTGTTGGTTTGGATCAAGATGAATATCTTAAATCACTAGATTGTATCTTCAAGACAGTCTATCTATATTCATGCAATACAAGTCCTTCAAGAGCTATTATCAAATAGGTTTGTAAATCAAATGGATAAGAAAACCAATCAATTAACCAGAACATACATAAGAAATATATATGATGGGTCAACAAACTAGCAAAGGATGATTATGATTCTTGCTTAACAATCAAAGGTAAGATGACAGTTACGATGGGACCATTAAACATAGAAAAAAGAATGATTTCAACTCATAGGCATAGACAAAGATAAAAGAGAGTCTGACAATAACAATGAAAGAAGCTTGCAGGCTTAATATATTAAAGAAAGTGTCTTTTTTACAATAACAGTGGATTATAGAACTCAAAATTGAACCTTTTGTTCATCAAATGTTTTGGGCTTTATAGCCCTTTACAAACAATTTCAAGATCCTAGATTACTGGATCGAATTTTGCCTAAAATAGAAAATCAATAAATGGCCCAAGAAAGTAGACAAGATCCTATAAAATAGGTCAATTCAAATTCTCAAATGATCTTTATGTTATTCATATTCTTTGGCAAGTGTAGTTAGCCTTCCAAGGTTGTTGGATCTCATGTGATATGGGAGGCGTCAAACATGACACCTATTGACAGTCAAACAACCTCATATCCTTTAAAATAGCTAACCATTTTTTACCTTTCTATCTTGTAGAGCACCTCCAAAACCAAAACAAACTCTTGATAAGGATGTCATTAATTATCTTCCATTGATTGGAACCATTTCTGAGGATTTTGGACAAGGAAAACTTGGACCTGTGCAAAAACATTAACTTTTTTCCTTATCAGTGCTTTCGGTAGCTAGAGTAGATAGAATTCGGACCAATTAGCTACCTAAATCTCTTCTTTCAGTGGCTAATGAACAATCGATATGTTCGCCTAAAGAACCAAAACCTGAGATTCTCAAAATTTCAAAAAATACCCTTATCGTAGCTCAAAAACGCCTTAGGACAGATCTTTTTAGGCTTCTGCATCTTTCTCAAAGATTGTAGTGTTACTGGTTGCCTCTAGTTCATTGCACTGAACTACCACCTCTGTTAGGGTCTCAAGAGAAGCATGTGTTTGAGCCTGGTGTTTTAAAGATATAGCTTGTTTCCTCAAAGACCTGACCTTTTTCTTCAAGCCCTAAGCTAGTCTCCATAAGTTGTTGTAGTCTTTTACAATCTTATCCTTCTTTTCCTTCTCCTTTATGCTTTCATGGGATAATCTTTTCAAGGATGAGTTTCTTTCTGCAAAGTTCTTTGACAGGGTTTCATACCTGGTTTTTATTACCCTTTCTAGCACTTCTTGCTCGGCTAATTTTCTCTTAAGCTTCTTGATTTCCTTTGATTTACTCTGCTTCACTCGTTTGCTAGATGAGGCATCTGCAATTTGTGGTTCTTGTTCTTCTTGAGGTGTAGGTGATGGAAGGTCCTCATAACTTGTTGTGTATATATACACAAAAACATAATTTTTACACCCTGTGGTAACTGAATCCTCGTGCCCTGTTCCAATCTGGTTCTCTTCATTATCCGAGTCCGTGTAAGGAAGATTAAGAATGTTTTTGTTCACTGGGGATTCTTTGGCCTTTTCTTTTTCATTGTTGAAATTTAATTTCTTCTTAGTTTTGTCAAGCTTAGAGGAAGGAGAGGGTTGATTAACTGGAGTTGGAGAGATAGCTCTCCTCCTCCTCTTTCCACTTATGGGAGTAGAAGACTTCTTGGAATGAGGACTCTTTTTACCTTGTGGTTGAACCTCAGTCTAGAAATCATTCCAGAAGGAGAAGTAATTCCACTCTTTGCCTCTTCTTTGCAACAACTCACAAACCAAAAGTTTGATCAGGCTATGGTGGGATAATCTACCTGCAACTTGATTAGTCTTGGCCTTAACTTGATGAGCCATTTTGGATAAACTTTTGTGGAGAAAATAGGGCAGATTGAGTGGGTTTCCACCAATCAAATATTTATAAGTTTAAAATGGTAAATCATCACTCTATTGTATCTCCCTTCACAAGTTACATAAACCATTATGTCTTTTAATAACTTCTGCCATTTCTCTTCAAGGAAATACACAAGAATGTCTTTCTTCCATATCAAACCCCTGTGTTCTGGTTTCAAATAAGACTTGAATTCAACATTCTTAGTGACAGTAGTTTTAAACCATTTTTCTCCAGTCATGGGAAGCTCTGTCACTTCAGCTATGAGAGCTTCATCTATCTCAAATTCATCTTAGCCTATGATTGCTTTCTTTCCATTGAAATTGAGGGCAAAGGCCTCTACCACCTGCTAATGAGAACTCTATAATTTTTTGCAAAAATTATAGCACCCTGCATCACTGAACATTTGACATACCTCTAGGTGTGATTCTAGGTATTTGATGTTGTCGAGCTCTTTCCTTAGGGTTGACTCTCCTTTCTTCATTTGCCACAATGTTTCCACACACCTGTGATTGAAGGAACAGATTTTGGGGTAGAGTTACACAGCATAGAATTAGGGAGAGTTGGCTCGACTGTGACAGAAATGAGAGAACTAAGGTGATCTTTAGAACGTGGCACTGATTACAAGGTATGTGGTAGAACAATTGGTGATTTGCAACAATCATGGTCGATAACTGTAATGATGGAGGGTACATAAGCATATGGCTTGATGATATAATGATCTGAAAAGCTTCACTTATATCATATAGAGATCAACTTCCGGTCGTGAATGGTTCGTTCTCCTGCCTTTTCGGTAGCTTATTGCAATTATAAAACTTTGAACCCGATGGTTGAAACGTGTGAAAGGACATGCTGACTCTTTCCTCGCTTCTACGATTTCGGTGGCTAAAATAGCTCTAAATTCCTTTGTTTAAGCTACTGAAAGCTAAGGCTTTCAATGGCTAATGAACAATTGAAATGTTCTCCTAAGCCACCAAAACCTGGGATTTGAATTAGTTCAAATAAAAACTAAAAAAAAATTATTTAAACTTTATTACATGCATAAAGCTTTGAGAAATGAGCTTTAATTTTTTTTTTAAAAGTACCTTTTTTTTAAAAGACATCCTATCACCTAAAATGAAAAATCTCAATTAATTTATTTGAGTAGATAACAACAGGAATCATAGAACCTATTGAAGCGTTAGAATGGATTATCCCTATGGTGGTCCAATACAAGAAGACATAAGAGATTAGGATCTATGTATATCTCAGGAAGCTGAATGATGCCTATTTTCATGACCCATTCCCTACACCATTTACTGGAAAAGTGTTAGATAATGTAGGAGGACATGAGGTGTATTATTTTACAGATGGATTTTTAGGATACCATCAGATCAAGATTGCCAAGGAAGATCACCGTAAGACCACATTTTCCATAGAATGGGGATCCTACCAGCACATAGTGATGTCATTTGGATTGAAGAATTCACTAGCCATCTTTGTTAGGGTGTTGGTCTAAGAATTCAAGGAGTTTTTACATAAATTTTTGGAAGCATATTTTGATGATTGGACTGTTTTTAGCTTATTGAAAAATCATATTGAATGTTTAAGACTAATGTTGGATAAGTGAAGGCAATGTCAAATTTCCCTGAACCTGAAGAAGTGCATCTTCTTTTCACCCTTTGGAGTGTTTCTAGGCAATATTATGTGTAAGTAGGGATTGTTGGTAGATCCATCTAAGATTTCCATTATAGTCGATTTACCCCCTCCTACTTCAGTCAGATAGCTACGCACTGCGCTAGGACATATTGGATAATACAGGAAGTTCATTAAAGGCTATGCACAGATCACAACACCCATGGAGAATGTTTTGAAGAAAAAATGTCAGTTTCAATGGAAAAAAGAATGCCAACAGAGCTTCGACACAATGAAACAGAAAATGGTTATTGCGCCTATTCTAGTTTTCTCAGATTGGAGAAAGGAATTTCATGTGCATGTTGATGCATCCTCTATTGCATTAGGAGCAGTGTTAGCACAACTGGGATATGGAGACATTAACCAACCATTATCCTTTTCTAGAAAAAAAACTATCTATAGATGAAATCAATTACACCACCACTGAGAGAGAAGGGTTAGCCATGGTGTATGCACTATAGAATTTTCACCACTACTTGTTGGGAGGACACTTTAAGATGTTCACTGATCACTCCACATTGAAATACCTAGTCAACAAGATAGTGTTGGGTGGAATAATATGCTGATGGCTTCTGCTATTTCAGGAATATGATTTTGAGATCATGGTTAAGCCAAGGAGAATGAACAAAGGACCTGACCACTTGTCAAGGTTGGAACATGGAGAGGAACCTACTAGTTTGGAGGATACACTGTCGGATGCACAATTGTTGGCCATTAAAAAGGTTGATGATCACTTCACTGAGATAGTCTAGTTCCTATCAACAGGAATGGCACCTTCGGAATATACAGTCACTCAAAAGAAAAAAATAGTAGTTCGCACTACAAATGTTTCACTTATAGCTGGACAACTATACAAGATGGGACCAGATGAGATCTTGAGGAGATGTGTCATGGAAACAAAAATACCACTAATTATAGAAAAATCACATGAGGGCATCACAGGTGAACACTACGTAGGAAAAGAAATAACACAGAAGGTTCTTAGAGCCGGCCTCTGGTGGCCCACTTTACACAAGGACGATAAGGATTACCACAAAGGCTGCAATGTATGCGAACGAGTTGAGAAACCATCTAGAAGAGATGACATTCCTTTAGTACCCTAGCTAACCTTACAATCATTTGAGAAATGGGCCATTGATTTTGTGGGACCTATAAACCCACCATGAAAGTGCACATGAGCAAGGTACATAATCACTATGAAAAAATACTTGACAAAATGGGCTGAAGCAAGAGCATTCAAGGATTGTAGTGAAACTACAGTTGCATGCTTCATATTTGATGACATCATAGCCAGGTTTGGATGCCCAAAGATCCTTATGAGTGATCAAGGCACACATTTTATTAATAAGACCATTGAAGCCTTGACTAAGGAATTTGCAATTCATCATCAGAAGAGAACACCCTACCATCCACAAGGAAATGGGACAATTGAAGCATTCAATAAGATATTGGAGACATTGTTGATGAAGATTTGTTGTGTGAATAGGAATGACTGGGATTTGAGAGTACCAATAGTGTTATGGGCCTATAGAACCACTTGCAAGAAGCTGACAATGCAGACCCCCTTTCAGTTGGTTTATGGTCTAGAAGCAGTTGTCCCGATGGAATATTTGGTCCCTAGCTTAAGAATTGCATGCTTTATAGATATGGATGACACTAGCATTGTTCAAGAGAGGCTCATGCATTTGGTTGAACTAGAGGAAGACATATTTATTGTAGTATTCCATTAGTAGGTGCAGAAGGAAAGAGAAAAATCCTACCATGATAGACATATCAAGAAGAAAGTGGTTAAGCAAGGAGATCCAGTATTGGTATATGAAAGAAAATTCATGAAGCATCCAGGGAGTTTAGAACACATTGGCTGGGGCCATATGAGGTTGTTTATGTCATGGAAGGAAGAGTCGCACAGTTGAAGACTTTGAATGGAGAATGGAAGGAAGGTTTGGTATATGGGAGCCAGTTGAAAATGTACTATGACAACTAGCTTCCTTGAAACCATCAGTAAGAGAAAAAGAGGAAGGGTCTAGGTACTAGGTGTAGTTGAAAATGGGTACCATACATGGAAAAGATAGCCTGGACACAGTGGGTGAGGATAGAGCAGAAAGAACAGGCTGCTCCGCGTAGTCTGAAGTCGAAGAAAAACAAAAGGATCAGATCTGATGTGCCTCGGGATGAGTCACACGTGAGTGTTGGGGGCCTGTTGGCCCTTGGTTATGGAAGTAAGAAAAGATTAATGAAGAAAAGATGAAATGTGAACTGCATGGAAGACAAAGTGACTAATACCAGGTCAAAGTGAGCAAAAGAGTAGAAAAGATGGAGCGAAGTAAGAGAAAGCAAGCTGTTGGGAGAGAAGATCAAGGATGGTAGATCAATAAGGAAGATGGATCATGGACAACTTAGCAAGAAGAAAAATCCACCAATAGATTCTTTGGAGAACCTCATGGGAAAGAAGGAAATACAGGCTAGTGAAGCCTAGAAAATGCAGGTCAAGTTGACCTAGGGTTTTAGACACTTAGGGTTTTGGTATCTAGGGTGTTGACACCTAGGTTTCAGCCTAAGGCTATTAGTGAGCTATTGTAATGTATAAATAAAGGTCAAGATGACTTGGGATGGGTTCGTTCAGATTTCATTGACATTATGAAGAGTGATTATTGTTAAAGTGAGAGAGAAGTATTGTATCGTGAGAGAATTTTGTATTGTAAGATCTTCAACTGGGTGCGAAGATCAAACCTGCAGCTGGGTGGGTAGGGAAGGTAGATAGAGAGAAGAGAGAAAGAGAGAAGATATGCTAGCTAAGAGCACAGATAGAAATATATGATTCACCTAATATATTATAAATAACAGTTCTATGGATGTATCCCTAGGGAGAGGGTGAACCATGTATATCTTATGTTGTGTGTGATTGATGTTTTGCTCTTTACTTCTATTACTCTGACGATGCATTAGTATGTTAGATCTGACATATAAATATGAAAATTAGGTTTATGCTTGGAAAGAATAATCAGATATATGTGTGTGCTTTCCTTGATCCCACTTGCATTCCCCATGGTTGTAGACACATGTGTCCTGCAACCCCCTATTGCTACTTTGGGTGAGACTGCATCTGCTTCATAGGTTTTATCGAAAGGGCCAGTAGTTAGGGCTTGTTGGTTCACTATTAGAGCAGAATCATGGGTCTTCCCTTGTGCCAACAGGCACATTTGGGAGACGGCTTATTGTTCTAGCATTCATAGGGATATTGATATAAGTGAGTTCCATCTCTAGAGTGCCTCGAAACATTGCTACAAATTTCCTAGACAACAACATTCCCCACACATCTGGGACATCTACTACTACAATGTCCATATGGAACACTCTCTCGAGGTATATTCCAAGACATACTTCTACATTTTCAATTACCCCATGTGTGGGTATGGATCTAGACTCAAAGCCACACACATTATTGTAAAGTCATGTGACTTTTAGGCCCAATTGTTCCATGACCTTTAGAGACATCATGTTGGCATCTGCCCCTGAATCCAACATACATTTCTTAAGGAACTTGTTATTCATCAATAAGTTCATGAAGAAAGGTGGGTGTTCATCATATTGGACCCTAAAGTGATTAGATTATATCATAATAGGAGGGTCCATTGGTCCATCTAATCCTTTGGAAAAATTATCAAATCTTTCTTTTATGGATGGTAACTTTATGACTTCTCTCAAGGGGATGGTCACATGCATCTTGGAGAATTCGCCTTCAAAGTCAAATTTTAAGTCCACTCTTTCAGTCTTGGGAGGATTATTAGGAAGGAAAATGTTCATGGGTGGAGGCCTTTTTTGGGATGATCTAGGACTGGTATAGAGAGGTTGGTTCAATTTATTTTTTCTATTATACACTTGTAATTCTTATTTCTTAAAATTTTCTCTTGATTCTTGGTCCAGGTTATTTATCACCTCCATCCTAGCCTTCTTGGTTGCTTCCTTTATCCACTCTTGATGTTCCTCATGGGTAATATTAAGGTAGATTTGGGGGTCCTCTATGGTATGGTCCATTATGTTCACTTGGTCATGGCCTCCATTATTGTAAGGACATTCATGTTCCCAGTGTGACTCACTACATTGCAGGCACAAAAAGTTTTCATCCACCACACTTGTAGGGGCTAAAGTATTTGGAACGTCTTGATCATTCTTTGGTCTGAAAACTTGGTTCCCGTTTTGGAATTGAACCTTGTATGGAACCCTAGGGGCTTGTTGCTGAGTCCTTTCTAGGTTGACAATCCTATTCATCATTAGCTCTTGGGCTTTTACCATGCCATCTACAATTAGTTGCAAATTTTCCAAGCTAGCACTAATGTCTGAGGTAGGTTCAACATTGTTGACTATCTTAGGTTTAGTGTCCATAATGACTCTTGGGGCTAAGAAAGGTTAAAATTTGTATTATGAAAGGTTTTCTTTGATCCTTGTGGCTACCTCTTGGGCTTATTGTATCATTTGAGGGTTTTTATCTCTGAGGAGATACCCTAGTTGACCAGTAAAGGCTTTGGTGTAAATGAAAAGAAGGAAACTAAAAGAAGGATGATAACTCAGAGGGATATTTTACAACAAGGTTTCAAACTTATTGTGGAATTATCTAATGGTATCATTCTCTTATTTCAATAGGTTACTCATACTTATCAAGAACATGTTGGGTTCTTCCTTGACACTCCATCGTTTGATTAAAACTTCCTCTAACTTATCCATGGTTTTAATACCGCCATCAGGAATACCATTGTACTAGCGCCTTGCACCATCATGGAGGGTAGCAGAGAAAAATTTCATAGACAAATATTCATCATCATCACTAATGGGATGAAGCTGGAAGAAGGCCCAAAAATTTATCATGTGATCCTCAACATTGATTAAATCATTTCTGGCAAATTTGGGCAACCATTTTATACTTGGGGGGAATTTTCCTAGGGTAGCCCGGTATAACTGTCATGTCTAGTGGTTTGAAAATATTGGATGACCATTGTATTTGGTTGTTGGCTTGGTTTGGAATGATGGTCTGAGTTCCCATGCTAGACATTGTGTTTAAGGGAATATTGCCTCCAAAAAGTGATTTTACTATAGGAGAGTTTCGGGGAGGCTTTCTTCTAAAGAACTGGGGAGGGTTGTTGTACCTCCCTATGGATTGTGGAGTCGCCAGATAATTTTCTTGAAATTATTAAAGGAATCAAGGAATCACCCTTAGTGGAGTCACCAGGTAATCTTGTAAGATAAATATTATTAAGGAAAGGCTTACCAAAAAAGTGTTGTTTGAGGAATATTGACTTAGTGTTCCTCGACAATGGCGCCAAAATGTTATCATGCAATTTGTACTTTGATAAAAGGAAAGGTAAAAGGAAATAAAATTGGTGTAACTTGAGGTTATCCTATCATTTTCACCTCAATGGGATTCCTCTTTCTATTTATGGTTGTAGGCCTAGGGGAGACATCCCCGGTGAACTGGGGGTTTGAGAAGGCAAGGTTAAAATGGCTATTAAAATATCCCCTCTCACAAGTCACCACTAGTAAAAAAATATCGGATTATAACCAATGAAGTGATAATATATCAAGGTGTACCTTCCCGAAACAAAGCAACAAGAAACTATATATATATTGCAAGTACAACTTGTTGGTTAGCACTTCATAAAACCATAGACTTTCTCAAATAAAGCAATTGGATAATAATGATGAAGTAAACAGAAAATTATAACAACAATATTTACGAGGCAATAATTCACAATAAGTTCCTTGAAACAACTTCAAAATGACTAATAATAATCAACCATTAACATCATAATACTAGCATTTATTAGAAGCAAGCAAGGAAATGCATTAATCAACCTTTTCAATTTCTTTTAGAATCTTTTAATGATGCAATGTATGGTTGTATCTTACATTAGTAACAACAACAATAATGTTAGTAGGTTAGGCTATTCTAGTGTTAGAAGTAGTTAGTGAAAATCTTAGAGTATAGGTTTTCATGGTTGTTTTGATCAATCACTCAATAATGAGACTTAGACTAGTGCTTTTAGGGAAAATGGAGTCAATGATATGGAAGMAAATGTTGAAGAAAAATGATGATTGTAGGAGAGAAAAGAAAAGAGAGGTTAGTAGATGGARTGTTGGTAACCCAAGGCTCCAACTATCAAACCCTAGGGGAAACTAGCTACTAAGGTGTAGGTAACCCTAGGCCTTAGTATATTTTTCTCCCTCTTTAACTCAATGATGAATCAAAATACGGCTAAYATGAAKAAAATAAAACTAGGGTGTTGCAATGGAAAGGCCCTAGCAAATTCCTCAAGAAAATCAACCTCTTGACAAGATCTAGTARGTGAAGTCTTTTAAATCTAGGACAATAACATGTGCTAGACTTCCTAGGGTTTTAGATAAGCAATTTCATAATATTAATGTAAAATGAAAGATAACATAACTATGTTAAGAACCTGAATAGATATATAAATATAATCACCACAAATACTAAATACACAATAGATCCATATATAAAGATAGAAGAAACCACATTATATTATTACCAAACCCTTGAGGTAGGGAAACACCATACAATGAATCCTATTATGGAAGGGATCCTCTCCTTTTCACTTGCCTCTTCGAGGGGGCATCCTCCTATTGAGATTCATCTCCAAATACAATAATTCTCTTCATGTCCCATTACATTTTTTGAATCTCTTTATATAGTGCTACCATCACCTAAGAACATTCTAAAGGAGGAATCTTCTAGAATTAGAACCTTCTAAGAAGTCTTCTTACATTTATTATATCTAACTACCATAGTGGGCCTTATTTAATAATATAGTGGACCTATTCCACCTTACATTGAATGGCCTCCACTATTATCATTATGGGCCCTCTAGGCCCCACCACTACCTCTCTAGCTACTTTACATTCTACCCCCTTATGAAAGCATTGTCCTCAACGCTTGATGTACAACCATATACCAAAGTCCCATGGATAAGTGTGGACCATAGTGCTGAAGTAGACTAGAGAACTAGGGTCCCATTGAGAAATGGTAGCCACCATGTTGAAGTATTCCAACTTCCATTGTAAACCAGGGTCCCATGTCCAATTGCTCATGTGAACCCCACATGGAAGATATCGACACCCAATAACCCACTAAAAATGATGCTCCCAATACTGACACATGTCATGTGGATCCAAATAAGAAGATCCATCCACATAGTGGAAAAGGGTCATATCAGAATCTGCAACGAATAATACCATTGTAGAATATGCAATATGGACACTGGTAATAATCATTGGCTCTCGATTTGTCACATTAATTCTCTCTACAGAAGGTGGATTAGAGTCATCAAATAAAATATGAAAGTGGTTGTCATCCCAGAAATGACAACTATCCATATACCAATCATCAAAATCGGCCTCAAAATAATACCAAGCATATATTTCTCGATTATATTCATCCCTGATGTCCTACATAAGAAATATCTCCTACATGTTATCCAATGAATCTTGAATACTACGAAAACTATCATTGAAGCCATCTGCAAAGTCATCCAATGTGTCAAACAATTGGGATTAGAATGCTTCAGTAATTTGTAGAATTTATTTGAGGGTTTGAGAGGAAATAGTCATCTAATCACCCTATGAACTCTTCGGTCCCAAAGCCGTCATGAAAAAATCCAAAAAATAGAACAATAAGTTACGGCAGAAAATAACAGTTTTTTTCTGGAAAAACCCTAAAAGACTGTTGAATTTTAAATGCTCATAACTTCACTTCCCGGACTCTGTTTCAGCTGTTTTTTTTTTAAATTGGGTGAAATTGTGAGAGGAACTCAGATATGTAATTTGTTTGGGCAAATTCGTCCTCCCTCTACTACATAAATTTAAATAAAATCGCACCGTCGTCCATGGAAAAAACCCTGTAAAATTGCAAATTTTAAAACTTCAATATCTTGACTTCCCGGACTCTGTTTCAGACGATTGTTTTTTCAACTTGGGTATTTTTCTGAGAGGAACTCAGATATACAACCTGTTTCGGAAATTTTTTCACACAAATATACCAAAAATTTTTGTAATGTCGCCACCCTCTTTTTTTTCTCCAAAAAAACAAATTTGCAAAAATAAAAAAATATTTGCCCACAATGTCTGCCAAGGAATGTGCTTTGATACCACTTGTTAAGCACCAAATAGATCTACAAATATAATCACCACAGATATTGAATACACAATATATCCACAAAACAAGATAGAAGAAACCACACTATATTATTACCAAACCCTTGAGGTAGGGCAACACCATACAATGGATCCTATTGTGGAAGGGATCCTCTCATGTTCACTTGCCTCTTTGAGGGGGCATCCTCCTAATGAGATTCAACTCCAAATAGAATAAATCTTATTCATGTACCATTACATTGTTTGAACCTCTTTATATAGTGCTACCATCACCTAATAACATTCTAGAGGAGGAATCTTCTAGAATTAGAACCGTTTAAGAAGTCCTCTTACATTTATTATATATAACTACCCATTTATTATATCTAACTACCATAGTGGGCCTTATTTAATAATATAGTGGACCTGGTCCACCTTACATTGAATGACCTCCACTATTATCACTATGGGCCCTCTAGGCCCCACCACTACCTCTCTAGCTACCTTACAAACTATAACCATTAAATTAAGAAGAATTGCAAAAATTTAACTTACATACATCAAGAATCATCAAGCAAAACCCTAGTTGAACACTTCCACCAAGAAACTTGCCAAAATACTCCAAAATTTAGCCTTCCTCAACAAGTGCACCTAAAATTTAAGCCAAGTAACCCTAGATAGGGCACAAATTTCAGTCTTCACAAGTGTGAGTTAAAGATGTTGAATAATACAAGGGTTAAAACCCTTGTTTATATAATACCAATGACCGGAATTAGGTCAAAAAGGGTTGACATGGCCATTTACACATAATATCCAATTTTTACATTAAATGTCATAATAAAACCCTAAATCAAGTTGTAAATATGAATTCGTTCCCTTTTAGGGTGACGTTTCTTAGGGCAACATTGGCCTCGTGGAGCAAAACATTGGGCCTCTGGATCCTGCCACACATGCCACTTGGCACACAACTGCGTCCAAAGTATCCAAAATTATGGGTGACATCATGGGTGACCTGAGTGATGGCATGGGCCTTCCAAGGCCTACATCATGGTGAAAAGGGAAATACCCCCTTGGGTTTAGGCTTGCTAGGTTGTCCCTAGTGGAACTTCCTCCACTCTTTTCGGTGAAAACCCCTGATCCATCTCTACCCCTGGATGGGGTCTCAACATCCATATGGTGGGATTTTATCCCTATGGAGGTCCAAACTAATCATATCCCCATGTGTACCTGTCCATCGGGTGTGACCTTGAAACATCAACAAGTATTCCCTCCATGGGATCATAAGTCATAGGGGTCATAGCAATGTCAATCATATCTAATCATTAAGTTATTTAAACATGTGCATGGAAACCCCTTTACCCGAACAAGTTCTCAAAGACATTATGCTATTCTACAAGATAGGTTTGGAGGGGATGCTAGGACATATTATTGGGCTAGTGCTCATTAGATGTGGGATGTTTCTGGGTGAAGACAAATCCAGGACATGGGAGTGGATGAGGTGGTAAGGGATGTTTGGGAAAAGGGTGCAGTGATAACAAGGAAGTGTATGGCTTACCAGTGGGTGCCTCTGAAGAGGGTGAGATGCACCTTTTCATAGATGCAAATGTTTCCAATCCCATTGATTCTTTTTATCTTTTATTCTTATTTATTTTTCTTTCAAGAGGCTAGTTAGGGGACATTGCCCTGGAGTGGTGACTAGTGGTGACAATGTTACCCATAAGCATTTCACGAAAATCAGAAGGTTGGCTCATGATACCCCCTTTCTCTTAGCTATGCCACAAAGAGCCACTACCCTGGTGTGGTGACCACCTAAATGGTAGTGTCATACCGCTACATTCCCATAGACCTAATAGGCTAGCTCGTGACAAGACCCCCTATCCTCTAACTAGGTCATGATTTATTATTTTTATGGGTACCTCTGTTTCTTGGTGAGAAGCCTTTTATTTCTTTCTTGGAGATCCCTCGGTGAAGCATCTCAAGGTTTCATTATTTTGGATTTTATATTTTTCCAACTACTTTTACCCTCTGGGCCTTTAGCCCCTTCTTCCCACAAGGTAAGGTACAACCCTTTGCTAGTTTGGACAACCCAAATCCCAGACCAATGTATGAGATGGATGAGTGGGAAGAGATGAAAAGTGGTAAGTATGGTGGGAACGAATGGTGACCTTTCAATGAACCCCCCAGTGGAAACTCAAGCCCTATACGAACCAGCTTACTAGGGCATCCTGCCATTCCTCCCAGCTGTGGTCAACTGGAAAGGTATAAGGTCCAAGAACACATTAGAAACAAAAATAATTAAATTCACATATTCAAATGTTTTGAGAATTGGAGTGACACATACCATCATACCCAGACTCATTACCTCATGGATAAAGACCCATTTCCATTGAAGGACCAGGCCGATGGGATAGATGTTACTACTTCTATCAAGGTGGAGGTGCTGGAGAAGAAAAGGATGGGCCCTCCAGGTCCAATCTCAATTCGATATGGCTCTCGGTACTCCATGTCTAGGACCTGTGGACCTCAAGAAATAATCTCCTTAGTTATCCCTAGGCTAGGGATAACAAGCCCCTTTCCTTCTGATAAGATTTTTATGGTTTTAATGAGGTTTATGAATTAATCCCAGTTTTTTAGAATATTTCAAAAGTATTCCTGGGAAAAGGTTTTTTGAATATGTCTACAATTTGTTCTTTGGTGTCTACATACACTATTTTAACCACTTTTTGGGTAACCTGATCTCTTAGAAAATGGTATTTAATTTGGATGTGTTTGGTTGTAGAATGCGTTACTGGATTTTTAGAGATACTTATGGCACTAGTGTTATCACAATTAATAATGATGGGATTATCATATCTTATTTGTAAATCTTCTAATGTTTGCTTCATCCAAAGAACTTATGTGCAACAGAATGCAACAACAATGTATTCTACCTTTGTTGTAGATAGTGACATGGATGTTTGTTTCTTACTTATCCATGCTACCATACATTTTCCTAGAAAAAATGCTCCTCCACTGGTGCTTTTCCTATCATCTATATTATCATATCAATGCATCAGTATTTGAAATTAGATTGAAGTTTTTATCTTTTGGATACCATAATCCAAGTTCTAAGGTGCCTTTAAGTTATCTGGATATTCTCTTTAATTCTTTTAAGTGAGTTTCTTTAGGTGAAGATTGAAATCTCCCCACGAGTCCTACATCTTGTATGATGTCAAGTCTTGTTACTTTTGAATAGAGAAAACTTCCATCCATTGATCTATACATCGTTTGGTCCACTTTAAGTGATTCATATTCTAGTCTTAGTTTACATCCAATGACCATGGGAGTAGTCATAGGTTTAATTTCTTCCATTTGGAATTTCTTTAGCATTTCCCTTATATATTTGGCTTGGGAAACGAATATTCTATTTTTTGTTTGATATACTTGTAAACCTAAGAAGAAGGACAGTTCTCCCAGCATAGATATTTCAAATTCTTCTTGCATTTTGGTTGCAAAATTTCTGCTTAGTGTAGTAAGATTACTTCCAAATATGATTTCATCTAAAAATACCACCACAACAATCATGTTTTGATCCTAAATTTTGATGTATAATTTCTTGTCAATAGTCCCTCTCTTATATCCTTTTTTTTTTTCCTGGTACTCATCAAGACTTGAGAACCATGCTCTAGGGGCTTGTTTAAGACCATACAAGGCCTTTTTTAGCTTGCACACATAGTCCTTATTTTTTGTTAACATGAATCCTTATAGTTTCTCAACATAGACTTCTTCTTCTAGTCTTGCATTAAGGAATGTTGACTTGACATCCATTTGATAGATTTTGAAATTTCTGAAGCATGCAAATACCAGGCACATTCTCATGGCCTCAAGTCTTTCTACTGGAGAGAAAGTCTCTTCAAAATAATTAACTTCCACTTGGGAATATCCTTTTCAAACTAATATGGATTTTTTCTTTATAATCTCCCTATTTACATTTAGTTTTTTCTTGAATATCCACTTGGTTCCTACCACATTCTTGTCCTTGGGTCTTAGAACTAGTTCCCAAGTCTAGTTATTCTTTATTTGGTCTAGTTCTTCATTCATTGATTTTATCCAATATTTAATTTTCCTAGATTCTTTAAATGACTTAGGTTCCATGAGGGATAAAATTGCTTGTTCTGAGTCAAAATTGAGTTTCCTTCTTGTTTCAACTTCTGCATTTTTATCTCCAATATTCTGACGTTCATGATGATTCTTTTGAACTATTTTTTATGGAGCTTTTGGAAAGGGATTTTCTTCATTGTCTTCTTCATCAGTATATGGTACATTTTCCCATGTTTCATTATGATCATCTTATTACTGATATTCTACATCATCATCTTCTTGTTGAGATTTTACATCATCATTTTTGTGTTTATATTTTTTATCAATGTCTTGGGATATGCTCTTTTTTAGATCATCTATCTTTACATTGGCACTTTCCACTATTTTTAGTAGTCTAAGATTATAACAACTGTATGCTTTCTTATTAGATGAATACCCTAAAAGTATTCCTTCATTAGATCTTGGATAAAACTTTCCTAAATTATCTCCATCATTCTTAATGTAACATTTACTTCCAAAAATTCTGAAGTGTTTTACAGATGATGTCCTGCCAAACCATAGTTCATACAGGGTTTTTTCATGGTTGTGTTTCAGCTCAGCTCGATTAAGTATGTGTACTGCTGTGTAGATTTCATCTCTCCATAATTGTTTTAGAAGCTTGGATTCATTTAGCATGGTTCTTGCATCTTCTTGAACTATTATGTTTTTCCTTTCTACCACTCCATTATGTTGAGGATTCCTCAGAGATGAAAAATATCTTTTGATACTATGATTTTCACATAAATGAATGAACTCTTTAGAGGTGAATTCTCCTCCAATGTATGATCTCAGACATTTGATTTTGAGATCTATTTCACTCTCTACAAGGGCTTTGTATGTTTTAAACTTCTCAAAGACTTCTGATTTTTCTTTTAGAAAGTATACCCAGGTCAATCTTGTGTAATCATCAACAATCAACATAAAATATTTTTCACCATAAGTACTTTTAGTTCTAGTAGGTCCACATAGATCTATGTGAATAGGTTCTAATGGTTTTTTTGTGGAATGCTCATTTGTTTTCAACCTAAATCTTGTTTTATTTCCTATTTGACAATGTTTACAAATAGAATCTGAAGGATTAATAACTTTTGGTAGATCCCTAACTTCCTCTTTCTCATTGGCTTTGATCAAGTTGTCAAAGCTTAAATGTCCCAACCTTCTATGCCATAGCCATCTTTCATCTACTTGGGTTAAACAAAATTTTTATCCTTCATCTATATTAAGGATGTATACATTGCTAGATGTTCTTGGAGCAACTGCTACTACTTTTGCAGTGTTGTTTTTTATGATCTCATGTTTCTGAGAATCAAAATTAAGTATGTGACCTTGATCACATGTCTGACTTACACTTAGGAGACTAGGTTTGATATTTTCTACTAGAAGTACATATTCTTCTTTGGTTTTGTTATTTCCTAAAATGACAGTGCCTTTTCCCAATATTTTGGTTGAAATATTGATCCAAAAAGGATTTAGAGAATGCTAGGAACAACTCAAAACTCCCAGAAGCAACTCAGGAGACTCAGAATGGCCTCAGTAGAGAGAGAAAGGGAAAAAATTCAAAGTTCTAAAAACTCAGTGAAAATGACATTATATTGAAGAGCGTGTCACAATATTTCTAATGACACAAATGGCTTGTCAAATGGAGTTATGGATCAAAATATATTCATGGTCAAAGTTTGGTCAACCTAGCCCAATTAGCAAGGGGATGAGTTAGCATCCGTACTACTGAAGTCAACATATGTATGAATGAATTCATCATCCATATGACACAAGTGGCAGGATCAATATCTAACATGTGTCATGGTGACATCAATATGGTGACGTGGCAGCGCCAGAAGCTACTACGTGTCACCTAGATTTGACATTTCTATACCAATATGTGGACCAATAAGATTGTGCCACATGCCAGTCTGTACGGTCTGTATAGTGACATGACATTGTGATTTGGTAGTGATGTGGCATCTGTATGATGATGTGATGCTGACATGGCAGGTTGACAGAGCAGTGGATGGCATGGTTGAATGAGAGGTTTCCATGTGGCCCAATCAGGGGATGCCACGTGGAAGTGGGCGAATTCCCAATGAAATCTCGTATCTGAATTTTGAAAAAAAAATAGTTTGGTGGGTCTGCCAAATCTAGCGAACCACGCTATAGTTAAAAAAAACAAATCCAAAAGGGGGAGGCCTACGGGTTTGACCCTGGGACCTCCTCCCTCTACTATGCCTTAACATTCACACCCAAACCAACAAGAGAATGACATGTGTTGTGAATAATGCCCACGAAAAATGTTTAAAAAGATCATCTTCCTAGAGCTCAAGGAGAAGGAGGCACACATGTGGTACAACCAGGGCATGTAGTTCAAGGCAAGTATAATGGCATTTATTGCAAGTTGCAGGGGTACAAAAACCAAGACAAATTTATTCTTGGGCCTGAGAGTGCCAGAGTCGTAACTAGGCATGGAGACAATCATTTTTGGGTAATTCGATGCCACAAATTCAGTGGTGATGACTATTTTTGTATATGAGCATTATTTTTGCAGCTTGATTTCAGAATGAGGTATACTTATGTATTTTTCCAAATTCTTTTGCTGAGTTAATGAAAACTCCTACCCATTTGATAACAATACCCGGAGACGTATTCCAGCAAGGACAAACTTCGTTATCAATATTTTCTGTTCAGATTTGATGCTTATGTCTTTAAATTATTGACATTTTCCTTCTTTAATGGTGCACATTAATTTATGCTCATTTAATTCAATTATTTATAAGTCACTCAACGAAACAATCCCAGATCATGTTGATATCAGAGCAGTCATTTTTTACTTGAATTGTTGAGTGTGAATTCTTACTAGGGCTAAGCATAAGTAGGGTGAAGGAACTCTTAATAATTTCAATCCTAAAGTTGGTCGTGCATCTCGAAGGAAGAAAATGGTAGAAGAAGACAAGTGTGATTAACAGGAGAAAAAATTTCACATGGTATTTTACTGTGTTGTTCCTGAGTTTATACGTAAGGCTTCAAAGTATAATTTCAAGGCATCCATAATTAAAAGAGTTTTTAATATATGAAAACAAGATCAATATATATTAGGAAAAATAAGTTATGGTTGATTCCTAAGCTGTCTTTTCCTAGCTTCCCAATGTTCGCAGACACTTATGTCTTATTCAATCACTACCCATGAGCATTCAATCTCAACCCGGGTATTAGCGGTATCTAAGATGGTATTAAACAAGGTTAAAGTAATGCTGGTCTGATCTTTAAAACCGAGCTCAATATTGGGATTTTTGGCAACAGGTACAGTCATGGAGAAAAAAAATAGTTGAAGGATCTATTATTTTTAATATTTTCTTTTTCTATTTCGATTAAATGAGAAAAGTTCCTAAAATTGAAATAATGGTATAACATCTCAAAGGTCGTTTTTTGTATCTGAGTTAAATTTGAAAATAACGGATATAATGAGAGAAAAAAATAAAGTTTTTTAAACAAAGAAAGGCATCAATCATAGAAGAATATTACTCTACTACAGGAGAAGAAAATAGATGATGTAACCCTTCAATGAAGCATAAAATGTAGCAACCTAACTAACTCACAAGTCTTGTATTTTCTAATAGAAAACATAGAGGAAAATATGTAAACAATCAGATAACTAAATGAAACATATAAGCACAGTAGAAGTCATACTAAATTGTGATCAGGCATTCATCAAAGACATATGAATAAAGATACTGGAATATGAAATAACAGAAGAACACATAACTCAAAATTGATGAAATATGGAGTCTCTAGTCTGCACTTGTATTAATTATCAAAAGGGAGAGATTTCTCTATTACAATCAGCAAGAAGCAACCTTGTGTTAGTCTTTTGAAAATATATTTATACAAAATATTCTCAACCCTAGGCAGTTGGAATTCTCGTTATCCCTAAATAGTAACGGTTACAAAATGAAAAACTGAACTTTTTCACTCAGGTATTTTCTATCTCTCTCTCATACCAACAGAGAAAGTTTTCATATGTTAATTCATTGATTCTTTGAAGCACTTCCTTCACCTTTCTCAAGACATTTGACGCACCTGCTTAGAAATTGCACTAATAGTCTAGAAGGTTCTATCACATCCTTTGCCTAAAAAAGATACAACTTTTTATTTAATTTTGGCAACCTGTCTTCTATCTTTTTATCTTCATAAGTTATCGACTGTAACTATAAATTTGGCTTTACTAGCCATTATCACCATAAATTTTTCGGATGGTATCCAAGCTTAAAAAAAACGCTTAGTGAAGGATTATATCACCACATAGATATGATAGATCAGAAGGCCCACTATATCTGGCGACATACAGACAAAATAGAGGAGATGCAAAGAGAAAAACTTGATGGACCTTCGATCCTGAGAGTGGACCGAATCAATGGTTGAGGTGCATATCAGATATTTAACTAATGCGAAGGTTAAGCAATCGAGGGCAGGCCGAGGAAACCAGTAGTAGTTTTATTTCGAGACACATGGCACCCATAGAGATGCATCAAGGGAAAAATAATTTTTACTAATACCACTTCCTACAAACCTCTGACACCAAAGCTACCAGGAAAATGTGGACCATAGATCCTGAAGCCGCCCAGATCAATGGTTAAAGTTTATATCAATGATTGAAACAACAAGAAGATTAAACGATAAATGGAAGGCTGAGTAAAACTACTATGGTTTAAATCATGGACACGTGGTTCCCTTAGAGGCATGTCAGAGAGAAAGGTAGTTTGCTTGAAGCCATTTTTTTCCAAACATCGATGCCAACAGATACCAATAAAAGGGGAACCCCCTGACATTATTCTATGATAGTTTGAAGCCTTCAAACGTTCAAGAAATTGGCATGAAGCTTCCAGTCATATTTCAAATCTCATAATCAAACCAGACTCATGTTCTTTTCCACTTTATAGGAATTCTTCACCATGGATGCTAGTCCTGTCATTTTATCCATAAATGAACAAGAGATATCCTCCAAGGAGGAAGCCCTAATTGAAAGAGATTTTGATGTTTTTGACACAAAGATAACAGTCTTGCCCTTATCCGTGTCTAGATCAAATTTGTTGGACAATGTTGGGAAGCACATACCTTTCCTTGAAGTGGCTCAGGACTCCATCATCCCTTACATCATGGAAATGGTCTTTCCATTCATTGAATTTGTAAGATGGTGCGCAGAGAGATAATCTCGGGGAGAAAGAGTCATTTTAAATAAATTAGGGTATAAATTTCTATGTAAAGTAGATAATCCATCACTCCAGCATGCTCTTCGTGTACCAGATACCTCCCCCATAGAGATAGATCCCTTCGAGGAACAGATAATGATCAAAATTTATAGAGATTGTCCGCTCAAAGTTAAAACCATGTTGCAACAGACCATAGTCAATCCTGAATATCATTCAGAGAGTCTGACATTACCTGCCAGTATAAGCGTTATGATTGTCAAAGTCCAGTGGGCTTGTTCCCTGTTGAGTCAAATTTTAGGGTTAGATAATGACAAGTTTGTGGTAGAAGTCATGTTAGGTTTCCCGTTGGTTTGTTTTTTGTCTGGTTAGTCAATCTGTGTTATTTTTGATGAATTTATTGCAGAGAATATACATAAAAAACTGGTTAAATTTAGCTCATTGAGGTACTCCAGATACTACACACACTTGCTGAGGATATTTCTGGAATCCAACAAAGCTCAATTTCCTTAGACAACTCTCATTTCAACTGAGTGCAAAAGGATCACTATGCTCATATTCATCAACAAGATTATGTCTAGGGTACATAGTCTCATTTTTGGTTCATATCTACTGAGAGTTATGAAAGATATGAAAAGCTCACTACAACCTAATCCAGAGAACATGATAGGAGATTGGGTGTTGTTCGCACAATCTACTATGATTTGGGTATATGGATACGAGGAAGGCCTTTACCTTTTACCATTTTTTCTGACACCCAGGGTCTTCACTTTGGAATTCATAAGACAAAGAATTATCTCAGAGACTGAAGATTTTCTGAAAACACACAAGACTTCTAATCTAAAATTTTCTTTCATGGTAGGTCCTTTTGTGGTAAAAAGTAAGTCCTGCTCGCGCCAGTTTAAATCCAAGATCAGTAAATTTGGTTTCACACAGTTGCAAGGGAGAACATATGATCCCCATCAGATCATATCAACAGGAAGGTTGGCCAATAGACAAGGTCCCTATGAACATGAACATGTCGAAGGATTCGATAAGTTGACCAATATAGAGACCTGTGCAGACATGGAGGTGATCATACAGCAATATCAAACGAAAAAAAAAAAACCATTTCCTCAGTCGAGTCCAGCTCAAAGACCTTCCTCTAAGTTGGTTATCAAAGCTCCTAAAATGAGCATTTACAATAAGAGAAGCAGTTTAGAAGCACCAGATACCAGTGACCAGCAAGACACACTCAAAAGGATGAAAATCACATCATCATCTCAAGTAATTGACCTAGAGGACGAGGAGATCAAGGGTAAAATATGCATGGAAATGGTCGAAGCTACAACCAAGAAAGAAGAAACCAATACAGAAAGTAGGCCACAAAATGAAAGCAGCACGAAGGTCTTCAGCAGTAGGAAGTACATATTTGGCCAGATACCTGGGGTAGTGTATCAATGCAAGGGAGATTTGATGAATCAGTATGCTATGAAAGGAAGTATGGAAAATAGTGAAATAAGGGATCTTTTACCTAAATTAGAAAGAACTTCTCAACATAAGGCTTCCTTACTCTCAGTCAAGGATGTGGAGAAAAAGGCATTTAACATTGTAGTGGTTGATGATGATAAAGTCTCCGAGATCAAAATGCACTATGAAAACATTTCTACCCCTAACAAAGTAAAAATTCATAGGAATGTCAGTGACATTTTATATTATGATTATATGAGCTTGTCACTAAAGGTTGCAAGGTTGACAACATATGCATCAAAACTAGATGGACAACTGAAACAATAAAAAGTGTCCAGCAAAGCTTGGATGACAAAAGTGAAAAGCCTCGAGTCTAAATGCCCCCAGGGGTTGAAATCCTCTTTGGATGAAAAGGAAAAGATGATCCAAAGTCTAAAGAAAAGGCTGAAGATGGCACCTATGGATCATCCGTAGACAGCAGAATTGGCTACATTAGAACATGAGAAAGAAATATTTAGGCAAGAGGCACTCGATTACAAGGCTAAAATACTGCAATTGGAGAAAGAGAAAGAGTATTGGTCACTGACACATGTGGCAACATCATACATGGCAACCATTATACCTATAAATATAGAGGTTGGATCAAGGACTGAAGGGTTGGTCCAAGCTATGTCTCAA
>ML794197.1:66649-77679 GCA_009831015.1 Picea engelmannii | reverse complement strand
ACATATTAAAAGATCATAACAATTCAAACTTACGAAATCGTTCCAAAATCACACCATAAAATCAGAGCCGATATAATCCAATCATAACGAAATCATACCAAATCAAAACATTGTCGTGCTCTAATTTTAGCATAAAAATCTCTTGTACAGGTCAGTTACAAACAAAATCCAAGTGAAAGCAAACACCATTGATCACATTAACTCACGCCAACAGACAAACGAATCAAACCCAGTGAAAACCAATTAATTGCTAAACTGGGCACGACCAAATCGTGTGACCAAATCAAAACTTCATTTAATTTTAGCAAAGCAAAAACAATGTACAAGATGAACAACATAACCTTTTTTTTTTATATGGCTATCACAGAGTCATTTCGAACAATAGATAGAGCTATTTGAAAACCAAACTCAAATCATTATATTAATCCTAGCAATTCACAAAATGAAATTGATATCGAAATTCATACCTGGATGATGAGCAGACAACTTGATCATAACAATTTGGAATTGACGAAGGCTGTAGCTGATTTGACATTCCTAACTACGATGGAACCAATGGTTTTTTTCTTCTTTTCATTAGCTCGAAGCTTGTCCCTTTCACTAGTCAACACTGCAACATGGTTTTCCAATGATTTGATTTTCAACTGTAATAAGGGAACGTTGATATAGTAGCATTCCAACCACACATTACATTGGTCACATGACGACTGTTTGGGATTTGAAAATGCAGGTGAGGGTTTGTTTAAATTGCCTATGGTTTTGTTAGGTAGCTTGATCCCTGGGTAACTAGGATTATTCTTTAGGAAATGGGGTAAATTAGAAACGAAGTCATAGGGTGGCTCAGAGCACAAACCTTGGGAGTAAGGGTACTCACTAGCTAGGAAGTGTTCGATGTCAGAGTCTGAATATTCGCTAAGGACTATGGGCTTCTGATCAATACTAGGTTTAGGTTTATTCTTAGAAAGTCTCGATATAAGTCGAGAATTCTTTTTACCTTTGCCGTGGACAGTAGGGTTTCCCTTGACCTTTTTTCTCACACGCCTTTTAACAACCTCTTCCTTGTCTGTTATAATGTCAGGTAGGTCAATATCAGGGTCGACCGAGGGTTTAGGAGAGGGTAGAAGGGCATGGAAAGTCACGGGTGGCTAGACCTTAGTTTCACTAACCACAGGCTTGTCAATTTAGATAGGCTCTGTATCAGCAAAACCATTTCGAGAGATAAAAGCATGCAAACTGTCACCATGAAGATTTAAGTTGTGAACAATGATGAGTCTGATTAGGCCATGGTGGAAGAAGCTACTATCGGCCTTTTCTCGTTTAAACCTTTTAGCCATTTTATAAAGGCTACGCTGGAAGTAAAATGGCATATTCAATGGATAACCCATGAAATTCATTAACAGTCGAAGGTGATAAAGAAAAACTAGTCCATACCGACCCTCACAAGTCATGAATTGTTTAACTACCATCAAAAGATCATGCGACCTTGGTTTAAGCATGGAAATGGGCATACCTCTGTCACAGGATGTGACCTTCCACGAGAAGAAGAATAACGAACATGACACCTCCTCAACTTTAGATTTCTTAAACCATCGTTGGCCCGTGGCTGCTAATCCTGTGGCAGAGCTAATGAACTCTTCATCGATTTCAAGTTGAATGTCACCTATCTTGGCCCTACACCCATCAAACATCAGGGTGAACTGTTGTGCAACAAATAGATTAAAACCCTCAAACCTTTGTACAAATGTGAGCCAACCATTATCTTGCAAATCTTTTCGAGCGTTATCGAACAGTAGCAGGGCTTGACTACCATTTGGCTCAATTTGCACCACCAGTTCCATAGATCCGAACAAAGGGTAAATGATGTGAATGAGCCAGGGTTTGAATGCGACACACACAAGAGCATAACGCTCGAAGGCTTACCCAATGATAGCAAAGGTGAAACAGGGATAAGGGTAAGCATTAATGACATCGTGCGAAGGTGGTGGAGCTATTTTCTGTCCATGCAGAATGGTCATTACCATGGTACAACTGTCGATGCTTTCAACTATTCAAATCACAACGCATATATGTTACAACTATGCCACTTCCATCAATCAATTGAAACCAATACCAAGGGTTTAACCATGTGACATGCGGTGTATAGAACGATTCATACCAAGAGTTTARCCAATGTGCCAATGTGTTTTTATGTATACCAATGTGCCAATGGTTTTGATAACATGAACTAGGTGTCATATTAAAAGATATATACCAAGGGTTTAACCATAACACCTATGTGCTTTTATGAAGCCAATGTGCAAAGTGAATTGATCAAATAACATGTAGATCTGATTGTCAATGCATCACAACCTCAATCACTCATGAAACGAAACTATATAATCAATCAAAGAGTGTTCAAATGAGTACAGATCAAAATATTTTGCCAATTGCATAATGATAAGTAAAATGTAAACGCAATGGGCATATCGTCAAGAATGATAATGACAGTTCATTGAAGGTTTTAATGCGACTTTGAAAGACCAAGTTTTCATGCTTACAGTCGTGAAAACATAAATGAAAGGTAAGTGTGAAAATAGCGCAAAAAATAAAAGTGTCGTTTATTTGAGAATTGCGATGAAAAATTAAGGTTTACAAAAACATTGGTGTAGGCAGCTTATAAGACAGTAGAAAAATGTGAATTGGCTGCCAACAGAATTTGAGAAACAAAAATCCCGAAGGACGGAGTCACGAAGGAGATCCTGGCCATAGATTTAGGGAGACAGGTGACAACAAATATTCCACTATGAAATATTTCCATAAAGAGGAGAGTAAATTTTGAAAATTGAAACTCCTGAAGCCCAAAAGGTGAAGTCAATGATAGACATTGGTATAGAGGGGGTGTTACATGGAAATAGATCACAGTGATATGAGGTTGTGCATGAAATGAGAAGAGGCCATTGATTGGACAGTTAGTTGAAAGTAGGTAAAGACTCGATAACCATCGTTGATCGAGAATCAGCACTGAGAGGTTGGAAATCAATGGACGGGAAAGATTGTGGAGCCAGGACGTGCTCGAATGATAATATTCCTTGATCGGGCCACAATTTCAACCATTTTTTTAGTGAAGGGATACATGATAGCTGGAGGTGAATTGAGGGGAGAAACGTGGTTTGTTCTAAACCCACCCTTTCTCATGCCCACAATCAGATATTCCCACAAGGTCATAGCCCAGGGGTGTAAGTAAGAAGGGGCTAGTGAAAAAGAGCTAATTCCTGAACATTGGAGAGTGTGAGAGCATGCAGACAAAGGGTGAGGGTATCATAGGACCTATGCCTAAAGAAGAAAAAGGGGGCTTCTGTATAGTTATTTTGGGTTCAATCAGGAGCCCGAAGAGTCAATCCGACTCAGCTGAAGGAAAGATCTAGAGACCGCGAGGTCGCAGAATCCCAGCAGGGTAGGGGGGTTGCATCAATATCACATATAGGACATGATGGATCACTAGATATAAAACAAATGTCCAGACAATGTGGGTGATAAACTATGGTAGGGGGAAGTATTTCCTGTGGGAGATGAACTAGAGAAATGGGAGGATTTTTTGGAATATCTTCAAACATTCGATATATGAACCATGGAGGGGCAGGAAGTGACTTAGGTTTAGGGGAGGTGATATTGAAAATATCTAGAGAGTGTAGTACCAGTGGTGAGGTGGTCATATGTGGTTGTATAGGGGTTAAACAATGAACCTATTACGAAAGGATCAAAGGACATCAATATGTAAAGTGAGAAATTGAGTCACAATGAGCACAAGGGCATCTCATTCGTTCAGGGGATAAGGAAGAGACATAATTCATGTCATTGACATGAGAACTAGAAAGTGGTGGTGGATATGGATCTTGCTGAAATATTTGGCGTACTGCAACTAGTGTCTAGAGAAATTGAGGTAGAGTTGGGAAGTGATGAGTGTAGTGGCCATATTCTAAACAGATGGCACAAGCGAATTTGGTTCACAACCCTTTAATTCCTATAGTGGGGGATGCAGTAGTAGCACTAGACATGCTTGGTGAAGCAACGATCAATGTGATTTCTTAATGGAGTTGGATCAGATTGCGTAACTCATGAAGAGTAGGACATCTATTGGTGAGGTGTCCCTCTCTTTTTCATAGTGCACAAGGCGGTTGAACTCGGGGAGGAAGGGGACTTGTGGGATCTTTCTTCTTTCGTCTTCCCCCAGTAGTGGCACTAGTGCTAGAAGTTGGGGGTGAGGGTTGTGTGGTCAGAGCCTGTACTGGAATATGCATTGGGATTCCCTCTGGCTCAGAAGGGAGAGATGGTTGAGGAACCATTGTGGGTTGATGAAAATACCATATAGGGATGGAAGTACCATGTTGGGAAGGGTAAGTGTCATGACTACTTAAAATGACTGAAATCCATGTTGGGGATAGGGGAATTGAATTTGAGTAATGGCTTGAGGGATTTTCTCCCAAACTGGGATTTTCCCCTGGAGGGGGGTGGGAATTAGGGATAAGTGGTGCAGTAGGGTTCTCAAGGAATTCTTGAGGTAATATTTCTTCAATTGGTCGAACATTGAGGTGTGGAGAGGATTCAGTGGGAGGAATGGTGTCTTTAGTGTTGGCTCCATTAGAATATATGATAGACACTCTTGCTAAAGGGTGTATGAGAGGTGGTTCTCCATGGTATGCCTCTAGTAAGGATGGGTCCTTGAAAATTATGGGACCCATGTCAGGAGGTCATCAAGCAAGGGAAATTTTGCATAGGAAGAAATTTGTGTTGAGGTCGGATCGAAATAGAGTTATGAAACACTTTGTAGAAGAAGCTCTACGAGGTGTGCATCGAGCAAGGAGAACGCCAAGAGGGAGAGAAGAATTTATTTTCTAGAAATCCTTTGAATCTGAGTTTGAAGAAATCCCAGAAACAAAAGGAATGCATGGGATATCGAAGTATTCAAGGAGATAAAGCTCAAAAGGGATAACACAAAGAGTGCATAAGAGATGAACTTATTCTAATTCCAAAAGCTCAGAAGAGATAACGCTTGCAAGAGCGTAAGAGAGACCCAAGATAATTGGGTTCATAGGAGAAAGTGCAAAGGTCGAAACCTTTGAGCACTGACTAAATATTCCAATTCAAGAGAATCCAAAAGCTTAGGAGGAGGAGAGAAAACAACCATCAGATCGGTTGCAGAGAGGATCTTGGACCATTAGATTAGTGTCCAATGAACAAAGGAAGAGCACGAGAGAAGAACAGATCGCATCCATTGGATCTAAGTGCATAGGATCAACAATCATTGAATTCATATGGAAGTGTATGAGCCTTAATGTTGTGTACACGCGGGAGAGTGGACTTGTCAAAGTCCCGAAGTCATTTGGGACCATCCATCATCTGGAAGGACACATGGTGAAATATCATGGACTACAGATGAAATCACTCCGGGAGAACGTGAAGGATGAAATTTTGAAATTGACAAAGCCCGAACAACCAAAGTAGCTGGGAGTCATCGATCCATGGGAGGAATGGTGTCATTGGATCATGGACTCTGGATAAAATGTTAAGAGGAGGACAGACTGAAGAGAAATTGAAATTTGAGATTGTTGAAGGTCGAAGTCCCAAAGAAGACAATAGTCATTGATCGAGGTTGGAAAAGTGTCACCTAATCATGAACTTCAAAGGATCATACTTTGGGGTAATTTTTAAGTCGTGTTTTAGAATGTATTGAAGTGTCGAAGCCCAAAGAATTCAGAGCCATTGATCGAAAAGGAGAAATGTGGATCATTGATCTATGAGGGGACACATGGAGGACAAAGATTCACTCCATTGGATAATCATCGGATAAAGGGAGGACAGGTGTTAGAAGAGCTGACACTCTAGAAGGATTCACTACAAAGATTCATGTTTTTTGACATTTGAGAACATTGAAGGTCGAAGTCTCGAAATGAAGAGAGTGGTCGATATAGAAGGACGCGTGGCAGGTGATCTTCCATTTCGGAGAAATCGCGTCGGAAGGAATGGAAATTTGAGAATCGAAACTCCTGAAGGCCAGACTCACGGAGGAGATCCTGGTCATAGATTCAGGGAGATAGGTGACAATAGATCTACCACTCTGGAATATTTCCATAAAGAAGAGAGTAAATTTTGTAAATTGAAACTCCCGAAGCTTAAAAGGTGAAGTCAATGACAGATGTTGGTCTAGAGGGGGTGTTACGTGGTGATAGATCACAATGATCTAAGGCTGTGTGTGAAATGAGAAGAGGTCTTTAATTGGACAGTTAGTCAGGAGTAGGTAAAGACTCAATAACCGTCATTGATCAAGAATCAACATCGAGAGGTTGGAAATAAACAAATAGGAAAGATTGTGGAGCTAGGATGTGCTCGAACGATAATATTCCTTGAGCGGGCCACAATTTCAACCATTGTTTTAGTGAAGGGATACGTGGTAGCTAGAGATGAATTGAGGGGAGAAACACAGTTTGTTCTAAACCCACACTTTCCCACACCTGCAATTGGATATTCCAACAACGTCATAGCCCAGGGGTGTACGTAATAAGGGGATAGTGAAAAATAGATAATTCCCGAACATTGGAGAGCGTCGAAGCACACAGAAAAAGGGTGAGGGTATCACAGGACCTGCGTCTAAAGAAGAAAAAGGGGGCCTATGCATAGTTATTTTGGGCTCAATCAGGAGCCCGAAGAGTCAATCCGACTCAGCTGAAGGAAAGATCCAGAGACCGTGAGGTCGCAGAACTCTAGTAGGGTAGGGGGGCTGCATCAATATCGCATACAGGGTGAAATGGATTGATAGATATAAACCAAATGTCCAAACACTGTGGGTGATAAACTATGGTGGGGGGAAGGATTTCCTATCGGAAATGAACTGGAGAATTGGGAGGACTTTTTGGAATATCTTCAAACAGTCGATATATGAATCATGGAGGGGTGGGAAGTGACTCAGGTTTAGGGGAGGTGATATTGAAAATATCTAGGGAGTGGGATACCAGTGGTGAGGTGGTCAGATGTGGTTGTACAGGGTTTAAATGATGACCCTAGTATGCAAGGATCAAAGGACATCAATATGTAAAGTGAGAAATTGAGTCATTGGTACTACACTCCCTAGGTCATATGTGGTCGTACATGGGTTAAATGATGACCCCGATATGCAAGGATCAAAGGACATCAGTATGTAAAGTGAGAAATTGAGTCACAGTGAGTGCAAGGAATCTCATCCATTTGGGGACTGAGGAAGAGACATAACGAATGTCAATGACGTGAGAACTAGAAAGTGGTGGTGGAGAGGGATCTTGCTGAAAGGTTTGGTGTACTACAACTAGTGTCTGGAAAAAATGAGGTAGAGTTGGTAAATGATGAGTGTAGTGGCCATATTCTGAATAGATGGCACAAGCGAATTTGGTTCGCAACCCTTTACTGCCTGTAGTGGGGGACGCAGTAGTAGCACTAGACATTCTTGGTGAAGAAGTGAGTGATGTGGTTTCTCAAGGGAGTTGGATCAGATTGTGTAACTCAGAAAGAGTAGGACATATATTGGTGGGGTGTCCCTCTCTTTTTCATAGTGCACAAGGAGATTGAACTCGGGGAGGAAGGGGACTTGTGGGATCTTTCTTCTTTCATCTTCCCCTAGTAGTGACAATGGTGCTAAAAGTTGTGGGTGTGGGTTGTGCGGTCAGAGCCTATACTAGAATCTTCATCGAGATTCCCTTTATATGAGAAGGGAGAGATGGTTGAGGAACCATTGCAGGTGGGTGAAAATACCATACAGGCATGGAGCTACCATGTTGGGAAGGGTAAGTGTTGCGGCTACCTAAAATTCTTGAACTCCAGGTTGGGGGTAGGGGAATTGAATTTCAATAATGGCTTGAGGGATTGTCTCCCAAACTGGGATTTTCCCTAGGAGGGGGGGGGGGAATCAAGGATAAGTGGTGCAGTAGGGTTTTCAAGGAATTCTTAAGGTAATATTTCTTCAACTGGTGGAACATTGAGGTGTGGATAGGCTTCAGTGGGAGGAATGGTGTCTCCAGTGTCGGCTCCACTAGAATATATGACACACACTTGTGCTAAAGGGTGTATGAGAGGTGGTGCTCCATGGTATGCCCCCAATAAGGATGGGTCCTTTAAAATTATGGGACCCATGTCAGGAGGTCATTGAGCAAGGGAAAGTGTGCACAGGAAGAACTCTATGTTAAGTTTGGATAGAAACAGAGTTACATAACACTCTGTAGAAGCATCTTTGCAAGGTGTGCATCAAGCAAGGAGAACGCCAAGAGGATGAGGAGAATTTATTTTCGAGAAATCCTTCAAATCTGAGTTTGAAAAAATCCCAGAAATGTAAGGAATCCATGGGAGATCGAAGTATTCGAGGAGATCAAGCTCAGAAGGGATAACACAAAGAGTGCGTAGGAGATGAAATTATTCTAAGTCCAAAAGATCATAAGAGATAACGCATGCAAGAGCGTAAGAGAGACCCAAGATAATCAGGTTCACAGAAGAAAGTGAAAAGGTCGAAACCTTTGAGAACTTATTAAATATTCCAATTCCGGAGAATCCAAAATCTCAAGAGGAGGAGTGAAAATAGTCGTCAGATCGGTTGTGGAGAGGATATTGGACCATTAGATTAGTGTCCAGTGAACAGAGGAAGCACAGGAGAGAAGACCAAATCCCATCCGTTGGATCTAAGAGCAGAGGATCAACAATCGTTGGATTTGTACATAAGTGTACGAGCCTTAAAACTATGTACACATAAGAGAGTGGACTTGTCGAAGTCCCTAAGTCATTTCGGGCCTTCCATCATCTAGAAGGGCATGTGGTGAAATATCGTGGACTCCGGGTGAAATCACTCTAGGAGAACGCGAAGTATGAAATTTTGAAATCGGTGAAGCTCAAACAACCAAAGTAGCTGGGAGTCATCGATCCACGGTTGGATAGGTGTCATTGGATCATGGACTCTAGATAAAATGTTCAGAGGAGGACCGAGTGAAGAGAAATTGAAATTTGAGATTGTTGAAGGCTGAAGTCCTGAAGAAAACAATAGTCATTGATCGGGGTTGGAAAGGTGCACCCGATCATGAACTTCATAGGATCGTACTCTAGGGTCTTTGTGAATTCATGTTTAAAAATGTCTCAAAATGCCAAAGCCTGAAGAATTCAGGGCCGTTGATCCCAAAGGAGCAACTTGGATCGTTGATATGTGAGGGGACACGTGGAGGACAAAGATTCACTCTGCTAGATAATTGTCAAATAAAGATAGGACAGGTGTTAGAAGAGCCAACACTCTAGAAGGATTCACTCTAGAGATTCAAATTTGTTGACATTTGAGAACGTTGATGGCCGAAGTCCTGAAATGAAGAGAGTGGTTGATATAGAAGGACGTGTGGCAGGCGATCTTCCATTTTGGAGAAATCACGTTGGAAGGAATGGGAATTTTAGAATCAAAACTCCCAAAGGCCGGACTCACGGAGGAGCTCTTGTCCATAGATTCAGTTAGACAGGTGACAAGATATATTCCACTCTAGAATATTTCCATAAAAAGGAGAGTGAATTTTGAAAATTGAAACTCCTGAAGCCTGAAAGGTGAATTCAATGACAGACGTTGGTCTAGAGGGGGTGTTACGTGGCGATAGATCATAGTAATCTAAGGCTGTGCATGAAATGGGAAGAGGTCATTGATTGGATAGTTAGTCAAGAGTAGGTAAAGACTCAATAAGTGTCATTGATCAAGAATTGACACCGAGAGGTTGGAAATCAATAGACGAGAAAGATTGCGGAGCCAGGACATGCTCGGATGATAATATTCCTTGAGCGGGCTGCAATTTCAACCATTGTTTTAGTGAAGGGATACGTGGTAGCTAGAGATGAATTGTGGGGAGAAACATGGTTTGGTCTAAACCCACCCTTTCCCACACTCACAATCGGATATTCCCATAAGGTCATATCCTAGTGTCGTACGTAAGAAGGGGCTAGTGAAAAAGAGATAACTCCCAAACATTGGAGAGCACCAAAGTGCACAGACAAAGGGTGAGGGTATCTGATCCGAAAACGGATCCAGAAGCCTGATAGGGCTTGAAAAATGCTCAAAAATTAAAGTGCTCGGAATGCGACGAAACCTGTACCATTGTGTCCATCTCGTCTTCCTGATTCCGGCGGTATATTTACTTCGTCAAATGGAGTCCGTATGGAGAAGATATCGCGTTCTGTTCGAAAAGGCAAACAGGCAAAAAGGGGGATGATTGTACAGTCCGTACAGTCCACGTGGCACATCCGTACAGTCCACGTGGCAGGGCCGTACAGCTGACGTGGCATGTCCGTACAGCTGACGTGGGACAACTAGGAGGCGACACGTGGCAGACCGTACGGAGGACGTGTGGCATCACCAGGACGCGACACGTGTCAGGTGGTTTTGGTCTTTTCGGCGTACGGTTTGACCAGTACAGAGGTGACACGTGTCACCACTCACAGGGTGACACGTGGCAGGATGATGTCAGCAGCTGACATGGAACGCTGACAGTGCAGACACGTGGGATGACGTGGTAGTACGGCGGCAGGTGACAGAGCTGACAGGTGGCAGTACGGCAGTGACGCGTGGCGGTACGGTGATCATCGTGGCAGATGACTTGGCAGACACATGGACCAATCACATGATGACACGTGGCATTATCCGATTGGTTTAAAAATTCCACGTGGCCCACTCACAGGGTGCCACATGGCGCTGTATGATTCGTTGTTGGTTTATGTTATAAAATTTGGTTTTGGTGGCGCCGTGGGTCGAACCCGCGACCTGCCGGATGCCAACAGACTATGGTAACCGGGCTAACCGGGCCGCTGGCGGGTGGTTCTTATATTAGAATCGGCCGAGTTGTTATTTAAATTAGAATCAGGTTTTAACCGACGACAAAAAGGAGTCGGGGCTTAGCCCTAGCCCTCGGCGCCGAACCACACAATAAACCGTTCCATTTGCATGCGGGGTTGGTTGTTGGCCCGAGAATTATGTGCTACCGTTTAAACAAACGAGCGGGAGGTTTAAAACCAAA
>ML794197.1:36947-53169 GCA_009831015.1 Picea engelmannii | reverse complement strand
TGAGAATTTAATGAAAGAATGAGGAAAGAAGAGGATTATATCAGTCAAATACACATATGTAGATCTGAAAAGAATAATGAACAACAAACCATAAGAACGCAGGTTGATAACGGAGTTCGGCACAATGTTTGCCTACGTCTCCGAGCCTTTTTCCTGTGGGGGAGGCTTCTTTATTTCTTCTCAAGTGCTCAAAATTACATCTCAGCAATGCCCAAAGGATACAAGACAGATCTGGTCTTGTTGTCCCAGATCTCAAGAACCCTGCAAAAGAAACGGCATGCAAAACTGATGCTCCAAGCTCCCAGAAACGATCCGACAGCGTTTCCACCTCAAAGGCTTCCCTGCAACAAACTGACTTTGGCTTGGCTTTCCTTCAGCATAACTCTGCTCTGAATGACTGTCCCTTGGCCTCAAACAGGCCTGGTTTAAATAGCAATGGAGTTGGTTTCACATCCCCAACTTCCTCCAAGAATCTGGCCTCCAAAAATGCCCAATATCCCCCAAAAATGGAAGAAATCTGCTAATAATAGATACATTTAATTAAAAATAACCAAATTCTTTAACAAAAACCCACTTTGCATAGTTATTGGGTGCTAGGCCCCCAATTCGACGCACGCGCCCCCAAAACTCGGTCATATGGGTTACCATAAGGCCACGCGCCATAGCGCGGGCCCCCATTCCTCGCACCTGCCCCGGTCACGTGGCGTTTGTATATGGCCGAGGGCTTAACTTCCCGCACATTATATGGCTGGCCCCCGGGTTTTATGGTGTATTGCATATGGCCACGGCTAACGGCATAACCCCCCACCCGGCGCCCACGTAGAACAGTCCCCGGTTCTGCGGAACGGTCATATGACCCGTGGCTATTTGGTTTTAAACCTCCCGCTCGTTTGTTTAAACGGTAGCACATAATTCTCGGGCCAACAACCAACCCCGCATGCAAATGGAACGGTTTATTGTGTGGTTCGGCGCCGAGGGCTAGGGCTAAGCCCCGACTCCTTTTTGTCGTCGGTTAAAACCTGATTCTAATTTAAATAACAACTCGGCCGATTCTAATATAAGAACCACCCGCCAGCGGCCCGGTTAGCCCGGTTACCATAGTCTGTTGGCATCCGGCAGGTCGCGGGTTCGACCCACGGCGCCACCAAAACCAAATTTTATAACATAAACCAACAACGAATCATACAGCGCCATGTGGCACCCTGTGAGTGGGCCACGTGGAATTTTTAAACCAATCGGATAATGCCACGTGTCATCATGTGATTGGTCCATGTGTCTGCCAAGTCATCTGCCACGATGATCACCGTACCGCCACGCGTCACTGCCGTACTGCCACCTGTCAGCTCTGTCACCTGCCGCCGTACTACCACGTCATCCCACGTGTCTGCACTGTCAGCGTTCCATGTCAGCTGCTGACATCATCCTGCCACGTGTCACCCTGTGAGTGGTGACACGTGTCACCTCTGTACTGGTCAAACCGTACGCCGAAAAGACCAAAACCACCTGACACGTGTCGCGTCCTGGTGATGCCACACGTCCTCCGTACGGTCTGCCACGTGTCGCCTCCTAGTTGTCCCACGTCAGCTGTACGGACATGCCACGTCAGCTGTACGGCCCTGCCACGTGGACTGTACGGATGTGCCACGTGGACTGTACGGACTGTACAATCATCCCCCTTTTTGCCTGTTTGCCTTTTCGAACAGAACGCGATATCTTCTCCATACGGACTCCATTTGACGAAGTAAATATACCGCCGGAATCAGGAAGACGAGATGGACACAATGGTACAGGTTTCGTCGCATTCCGAGCACTTTAATTTTTGAGCATTTTTCAAGCCCTATCAGGCTTCTGGATCCGTTTTCGGATCAGATACCCTCACCCTTTGTCTGTGCACTTTGGTGCTCTCCAATGTTTGGGAGTTATCTCTTTTTCACTAGCCCCTTCTTACGTACGACACTAGGATATGACCTTATGGGAATATCCGATTGTGAGTGTGGGAAAGGGTGGGTTTAGACCAAACCATGTTTCTCCCCACAATTCATCTCTAGCTACCACGTATCCCTTCACTAAAACAATGGTTGAAATTGCAGCCCGCTCAAGGAATATTATCATCCGAGCATGTCCTGGCTCCGCAATCTTTCTCGTCTATTGATTTCCAACCTCTCGGTGTCAATTCTTGATCAATGACACTTATTGAGTCTTTACCTACTCTTGACTAACTATCCAATCAATGACCTCTTCCCATTTCATGCACAACCTTAGATTACTATGATCTATCGCCACGTAACACCCCCTCTAGACCAACGTCTGTCATTGAATTCACCTTTCAGGCTTCAGGAGTTTCAATTTTCAAAATTTACTCTCCTTTTTATGGAAATATTCTAGAGTGGAAGATATCTTGTCACCTGTCTAACTGAATCTATGGACAAGAGCTCCTCCATGAGTCCGGCCTTTGGGAGTTTTGATTCTAAAATTCCCATTCCTTCCAACGTGATTTCTCCAAAATGGAAGATCGCCTGCCACACATCCTTCTATATCAACCACTCTCTTCATTTCAGGACTTCGGCCATCAACGTTCTCAAATGTCAACAAATTTGAATCTCTAGAGTGAATCCTTCTAGAGTGTTGGCTCTTCTAACACCTGTCCTATCTTTATTTGACAATTATCTAGCAGAGTGAATCTTTGTCCTCCACGTGTCCCCTCACATATCAACGATCCAAGTTGCTCCTTTGGGATCAACGGCCCTGAATTCTTCAGGCTTTGGCATTTTGAGACATTTTTAAACATGAATTCACAAAGACCCTAGAGTACGATCCTATGAAGTTCATGATCGGGTGCACCTTTCCAACCCCGATCAATGACTATTGTTTTCTTCAGGACTTCAGCCTTCAACAATCTCAAATTTCAATTTCTCTTCACTCGGTCCTCCTCTGAACATTTTATCTAGAGTCCATGATCCAATGACACCTATCCAACCGTGGATCGATGACTCCCAGCTACTTTGGTTGTTTGAGCTTCACCGATTTCAAAATTTCATACTTCGCGTTCTCCTAGAGTGATTTCACCCGGAGTCCACGATATTTCACCACATGCCCTTCTAGATGATGGAAGGCCCGAAATGACTTAGGGACTTCGACAAGTCCACTCTCTTATGTGTACATAGTTTTAAGGCTCGTACACTTATGTACAAATCCAACGATTGTTGATCCTCTGCTCTTAGATCCAACGGATGGGATTTGGTCTTCTCTCCTGTGCTTCCTCTGTTCACTGGACACTAATCTAATGGTCCAATATCCTCTCCACAACCGATCTGACGACTATTTTCACTCCTCCTCTTGAGATTTTGGATTCTCCGGAATTGGAATATTTAATAAGTTCTCAAAGGTTTCGACCTTTTCACTTTCTTCTGTGAACCTGATTATCTTGGGTCTCTCTTACGCTCTTGCATGCGTTATCTCTTATGATCTTTTGGACTTAGAATAATTTCATCTCCTACGCACTCTTTGTGTTATCCCTTCTGAGCTTGATCTCCTCGAATACTTCGATCTCCCATGGATTCCTTACATTTCTGGGATTTTTTCAAACTCAGATTTGAAGGATTTCTCGAAAATAAATTCTCCTCATCCTCTTGGCGTTCTCCTTGCTTGATGCACACCTTGCAAAGATGCTTCTACAGAGTGTTATGTAACTCTGTTTCTATCCAAACTTAACATAGAGTTCTTCCTGTGCACACTTTCCCTTGCTCAATGACCTCCTGACATGGGTCCCATAATTTTAAAGGACCCATCCTTATTGGGGGCATACCATGGAGCACCACCTCTCATACACCCTTTAGCACAAGTGTGTGTCATATATTCTAGTGGAGCCGACACTGGAGACACCATTCCTCCCACTGAAGCCTATCCACACCTCAATGTTCCACCAGTTGAAGAAATATTACCTTAAGAATTCCTTGAAAACCCTACTGCACCACTTATCCTTGATTCCCCCCCCCCCTCCTAGGGAAAATCCCAGTTTGGGAGACAATCCCTCAAGCCATTATTGAAATTCAATTCCCCTACCCCCAACCTGGAGTTCAAGAATTTTAGGTAGCCGCAACACTTACCCTTCCCAACATGGTAGCTCCATGCCTGTATGGTATTTTCACCCACCTGCAATGGTTCCTCAACCATCTCTCCCTTCTCATATAGAGGGAATCTCGATGAAGATTCTAGTATAGGCTCTGACCATACAACCCACACCCACAACTTTTATCACCATTGTCACTACTAGGGGAAGATGAAAGAAGAAAGATCCCACAAGTCCCCTTCCTCCCCGAGTTCAATCTCCTTGTGCACTATGAAAAAGAGAGGGACACCCCACCAATATATGTCCTACTCTTTCTGAGTTACACAATCTGATCCAACTCCCTTGAGAAACCACATCACTCACTTCTTCACCAAGAATGTCTAGTGCTACTACTGCGTCCCCCACTACAGGCAGTAAAGGGTTGCGAACCAAATTCGCTTGTGCCATCTATTCAGAATATGGCCACTACACTCATCATTTACCAACTCTACCTCATTTTTTCCAGACACTAGTTGTAGTACACCAAACCTTTCAGCAAGATCCCTCTCCACCACCACTTTCTAGTTCTCACGTCATTGACATTCGTTATGTCTCTTCCTCAGTCCCCAAATGGATGAGATTCCTTGCACTCACTGTGACTCAATTTCTCACTTTACATACTGATGTCCTTTGATCCTTGCATATCGGGGTCATCATTTAACCCATGTACGACCACATATGACCTAGGGAGTGTAGTACCAATGACTCAATTTCTCACTTTACATATTGATGTCCTTTGATCCTTGCATACTAGGGTCATCATTTAAACCCTGTACAACCACATCTGACCACCTCACCACTGGTATCCCACTCCCTAGATATTTTCAATATCACCTCCCCTAAACCTGAGTCACTTCCCACCCCTCCATGATTCATATATCGACTGTTTGAAGATATTCCAAAAAGTCCTCCCAATTCTCCAGTTCATTTCCGATAGGAAATCCTTCCCCCCACCATAGTTTATCACCCACAGTGTTTGGACATTTGGTTTATATCTATCAATCCATTTCACCCTGTATGCGATATTGATGCAGCCCCCCTACCCTACTAGAGTTCTGCGACCTCACGGTCTCTGGATCTTTCCTTCAGCTGAGTCGGATTGACTCTTCGGGCTCCTGATTGAGCCCAAAATAACTATGCATAGGCCCCCTTTTTCTTCTTTAGACGCAGGTCCTGTGATACCCTCACCCTTTTTCTGTGTGCTTCGACGCTCTCCAATGTTCGGGAATTATCTATTTTTCACTATCCCCTTATTACGTACACCCCTGGGCTATGACGTTGTTGGAATATCCAATTGCAGGTGTGGGAAAGTGTGGGTTTAGAACAAACTGTGTTTCTCCCCTCAATTCATCTCTAGCTACCACGTATCCCTTCACTAAAACAATGGTTGAAATTGTGGCCCGCTCAAGGAATATTATCGTTCGAGCACATCCTAGCTCCACAATCTTTCCTATTTGTTTATTTCCAACCTCTCGATGTTGATTCTTGATCAATGACGGTTATTGAGTCTTTACCTACTCCTGACTAACTGTCCAATTAAAGACCTCTTCTCATTTCACACACAGCCTTAGATCATTGTGATCTATCACCACGTAACACCCCCTCTAGACCAACATCTGTCATTGACTTCACCTTTTAAGCTTCGGGAGTTTCAATTTACAAAATTTACTCTCTTCTTTATGGAAATATTCCAGAGTGGTAGATCTATTGTCACCTATCTCCCTGAATCTATGACCAGGATCTCCTCCGTGAGTCTGGCCTTCAGGAGTTTCGATTCTCAAATTTCCATTCCTTCCGACGCGATTTCTCCGAAATGGAAGATCACCTGCCACGCGTCCTTCTATATCGACCACTCTCTTCATTTCGAGACTTCGACCTTCAATGTTCTCAAATGTCAAAAAACATGAATCTTTGTAGTGAATCCTTCTAGAGTGTCAGCTCTTCTAACACCTGTCCTCCCTTTATCCGATGATTATCCAATGGAGTGAATCTTTGTCCTCCATGTGTCCCCTCACAGATCAACGTTCCACATTTCTCCTTTTCGATCAATGGCTCTGAATTCTTTGGGCTTCGACACTTCAAGACATTCTAAAACACGACTTAAAAATTACCCCAAAGTATGATCCTTTGAAGTTCATGATTAGGTGACACTTTTCCAACCTCGATCAATGACTATTGTCTGCTTTGGGACTTCGACCTTCAACAATCTCAAATTTCAATTTCTCTTCAGTCTGTCCTCCTCTTAACATTTTATCCAGAGTCCATGATCCAATGACACCATTCCTCCCATGGATCGATGACTCCCAGCTACTTTGGTTGTTCGGGCTTTGTCAATTTCAAAATTTCATCCTTCACGTTCTCCCGGAGTGATTTCATCTGTAGTCCATGATATTTCACCATGTGTCCTTCCAGATGATGGATGGTCCCAAATGACTTCGGGACTTTGACAAGTCCACTCTCCCGCGTGTACACAACATTAAGGCTCATACACTTCCATATGAATTCAATGATTGTTGATCCTATGCACTTAGATCCAATGGATGCGATCTGTTCTTCTCTCGTGCTCTTCCTTTGTTCATTGGACACTAATCTAATGGTCCAAGATCCTCTCTGCAACCGATCTGATGGTTGTTTTCTCTCCTCCTCCTAAGCTTTTGGATTCTCTTGAATTGGAATATTTAGTCAGTGCTCAAAGGTTTCGACCTTTGCACTTTCTCCTATGAACCCGATTATCTTGGGTCTCTCTTACGCTCTTGCAAGCGTTATCTCTTCTGAGCTTTTGGAATTAGAATAAGTTCATCTCTTATGCACTCTTTGTGTTATCCCTTTTGAGCTTTATCTCCTTGAATACTTCGATATCCCATGCATTCCTTTTGTTTCTGGGATTTCTTCAAACTCAGATTCAAAGGATTTCTAGAAAATAAATTCTTCTCTCCCTCTTGGCGTTCTCCTTGCTCGATGCACACCTTGTAGAGCTTCTTCTACAAAGTGTTTCATAACTCTATTTCGATCCGACCTCAACACAAATTTCTTCCTATGCAAAATTTCCCTTGCTTGATGACCTCCTGACATGGGTCCCATAATTTTCAAGGACCCATCCTTACTAGAGGCATACCATGGAGAACCACCTCTCATACACCCTTTAGCAAGAGTGTCTATCATATATTCTAATGGAGCCAACACTAAAGACACCATTCCTCCCACTGAATCCTCTCCACACCTCAATGTTCGACCAATTGAAGAAATATTACCTCAAGAATTCCTTGAGAACCCTACTGCACCACTTATCCCTAATTCCCACCCCCCTCCAGGGGAAAATCCCAGTTTGGGAGAAAATCCCTCAAGCCATTACTCAAATTCAATTCCCCTATCCCCAACATGGATTTCAGTCATTTTAAGTAGTCATGACACTTACCCTTCCCAACATGGTACTTCCATCCCTATATGGTATTTTCATCAACCCACAATGGTTCCTCAACCATCTCTCCCTTCTGAGCCAGAGGGAATCCCAATGCATATTCCAGTACAGGCTCTGACCACACAACCCTCACCCCCAACTTCTAGCACTAGTGCCACTACTGGGGGAAGACGAAAGAAGAAAGATCCCACAAGTCCCCTTCCTCCCCGAGTTCAACCGCCTTGTGCACTATGAAAAAGAGAGGGACACCTCACCAATAGATGTCCTACTCTTCATGAGTTACGCAATCTGATCCAACTCCATTAAGAAATCACATTGATCGTTGCTTCACCAAGCATGTCTAGTGCTACTACTGCATCCCCCACTATAGGAATTAAAGGGTTGTGAACCAAATTCGCTTGTGCCATCTGTTTAGAATATGGCCACTACACTCATCACTTCCCAACTCTACCTCAATTTCTCTAGACACTAGTTGCAGTACGCCAAATATTTCAGCAAGATCCATATCCACCACCACTTTCTAGTTCTCATGTCAATGACATGAATTATGTCTCTTCCTTATCCCCTGAACGAATGAGATGCCCTTGTGCTCATTGTGACTCAATTTCTCACTTTACATATTGATGTCCTTTGATCCTTTCGTAATAGGTTCATTGTTTAACCCCTATACAACCACATATGACCACCTCACCACTGGTACTACACTCTCTAGATATTTTCAATATCACCTCCCCTAAACCTAAGTCACTTCCTGCCCCTCCATGGTTCATATATCGAATGTTTGAAGATATTCCAAAAAATCCTCCCATTTCTCTAGTTCATCTCCCACAGGAAATACTTCCCCCTACCATAGTTTATCACCCACATTGTCTGGACATTTGTTTTATATCTAGTGATCCATCATGTCCTATATGTGATATTGATGCAACCCCCCTACCCTGCTGGGATTCTGCGACCTCGCGGTCTCTAGATCTTTCCTTCAGCTGAGTCGGATTGACTCTTCGGGCTCCTGATTGAACCCAAAATAACTATACAGAAGCCCCCTTTTTCTTCTTTAGGCATAGGTCCTATGATACCCTCACCCTTTGTCTGCATGCTCTCACACTCTCCAATGTTCAGGAATTAGCTCTTTTTCACTAGCCCCTTCTTACTTACACCCCTGGGCTATGACCTTGTGGGAATATCTGATTGTGGGCATGAGAAAGGGTGGGTTTAGAACAAACCACGTTTCTCCCCTCAATTCACCTCCAGCTATCATGTATCCCTTCACTAAAAAAATGGTTGAAATTGTGGCCCGATCAAGGAATATTATCATTCGAGCACGTCCTGGCTCCACAATCTTTCCCGTCCATTGATTTCCAACCTCTCAGTGCTGATTCTCGATCAACGATGGTTATCGAGTCTTTACCTACTTTCAACTAACTGTCCAATCAATGGCCTCTTCTCATTTCATGCACAACCTCATATCACTGTGATCTATTTCCATGTAACACCCCCTCTATACCAATGTCTATCATTGACTTCACCTTTTGGGCTTCAGGAGTTTCAATTTTCAAAATTTACTCTCCTCTTTATGGAAATATTTCATAGTGGAATATTTGTTGTCACCTGTCTCCCTAAATCTATGGCCAGGATCTCCTTCGTGACTCCGTCCTTCGGGATTTTTGTTTCTCAAATTCTGTTGGCAGCCAATTCACATTTTTCTACTGTCTTATAAGCTGCCTACACCAATGTTTTTGTAAACCTTAATTTTTCATCGCAATTCTCAAATAAACGACACTTTTATTTTTTGCGCTATTTTCACACTTACCTTTCATTTATGTTTTCACGACTGTAAGCATGAAAACTTGGTCTTTCAAAGTCGCATTAAAACCTTCAATGAACTGTCATTATCATTCTTGACGATATGCCCATTGCGTTTACATTTTACTTATCATTATGCAATTGGCAAAATATTTTGATCTGTACTCATTTGAACACTCTTTGATTGATTATATAGTTTCGTTTCATGAGTGATTGAGGTTGTGATGCATTGACAATCAGATCTACATGTTATTTGATCAATTCACTTTGCACATTGGCTTCATAAAAGCACATAGGTGTTATGGTTAAACCCTTGGTATATATCTTTTAATATGACACCTAGTTCATGTTATCAAAACCATTGGCACATTGGTATACATAAAAACACATTGGCACATTGGTTAAACTCTTGGTATGAATCGTTCTATACACCGCATGTCACATGGTTAAACCCTTGGTATTGGTTTCAATTGATTGATGGAAGTGGCATAGTTGTAACATATATGCGTTGTGATTTGAATAGTTGAAAGCATCGACAGTTGTACCATGGTAATGACCATTCTGCATGGACAGAAAATAGCTCCACCACCTTCGCACGATGTCATTAATGCTTACCCTTATCCCTGTTTCACCTCTGCTAGCATTGGGTAAGCCTTCGAGCGTTATGCTCTTGTGTGTGTCGCATTCAAACCCTGGCTCATTCACATCATTTACCCTTTGTTCGGATCTATGGAACTGGTGGTGCGAATTGAGCCAAATGGTAGTCAAGCCCTGCTACTGTTCGATAACGCTCGAAAAGATTTGCAAGATAATGGTTGGCTCACGTTTGTACAAAGGTTTGAGGGTTTTAATCTATTTGTTGCACAACAGTTCACCCTGACGTTTGATGGGTGTAGGGCCAAGATAGGTGACATTCAACTTGAAATCGATGAAGAGTTCATTAGCTCTGCCACAGGATTAGCAGCCACGGGCCAACGATGGTTTAAGAACTCTAAAGTTGAGGAGGTGTCATGTCCGTTATTGTTCTTCTCGTGGAAGGTCACATCCTGTGACAGAGGTATGCCCATTTCCATGCTTAAACCAAGGTTGCATGATCTTTTGATGGTAGTTAAACAATTCATGACTTGTGAGGGTCGGTATGGACTAGTTTTTCTTTATCACCTTCGAATGTTAATGAATTTCATGGGTTATCCATTGAATATGCCATTTTACTTCCAGCGTAGCCTTTATAAAATGGCTAAAAGGTTTAAATGAGAAAAGGCCGATAGTAGCTTCTTCCACCATGGCCTAATCAGACTCATCATTGTTCACAACTTAAATCTTCATGGTGATAGTTGGCATGCTTTTATCTCTCGAAATGGTTTTGCTGATACAGAGCCTATCTAAATTGACAAGCCTATGGTTAGTGAAACTAAGGTCTAGCCACCCGTGACTTTCCATGCCCTTCTACCTTCTCCTAAACCCTCGGTCGACCCTGATATTGACCTACCCGACATTATAACAGACAAGGAAGAGGTTGTTAAAAGGCGTGTGAGCAAAAAGGTCAAGGGAAACCCTACTATCCACGGCAAAGGTAAAAAGAATTCTCGACTTATATCGAGACTTTCTAAGAATAAACCTAAACCTAGTATTGATCAGAAGCCCATAGTCCTTAGCGAAGATTCAGACTCTGACATCGAACACTTCCTAGCTAGTGAGTACCCTTACTCCCAAGGTTTGTGCTCTGAGCCACCCTATGACTTCGTTTCTAATTTACCCCCTTGCCTAAAGAATAATCCTAGTTACCCAGGGATCAAGCTACCTAAAAAAACCATAGGCAATTTAAACAAACCCTCACCTGCATTTTCAAATCCCAAACAGTCGTCATGTGACCAATGTAATGTGTGGTTGGAATGCTACTATATCGACGTTCCCTTATTACAGTTGAAAATCAAATCATTGGAAAACCATGTTGCAGTGTTGACTAGTGAAAGGGACAAGCTTCGAGCTAATGAAAAGAAGCAAAAAACCATTGGTTCCATCGTAGTTAGGAATGTCGAATCAGCTACAGCCTTCGTCAATTCCAAACTGTTATGATCAAGTTGTCTTCTCATCATCCAGGTATGAATTTCGATATCAATTTCATTTTGTGAATTGCTAGGATTAATATAATGATTTGAGTTTGGTTTTCAAATAGCTCTATCTATTGTTTGAAATGACTCTGTTATATCCATATAAAAAAAAAAGGTTATGTTGTTCATCTTGTACATTGTTTTCGCTTTGCTAAAATTAAATGAAGTTTTGATTTGGTCACACGATTTGGTTGTGCCCAGTTTAGCAATTAATTGGTTTTCACTGGGTTTGATTCGTTTGTCTGTTGGCGTGAGTTAATGTGATCAATGGTGTTTGCTTTCACTTGAATTTTGTTTGTAACTGACCTGTACAAGAGATTTTTATGCTAAAATTAGAGCACGACCATGTTTTGATTTGGTATGATTTCGTTATGATTGGATTATATCGGCTCTGATTTTATGGTGTGATTTTGGAATGATTTCGTAAGTTTGAATTGTTATGATCTTTTAATATGTTATGTGATGTAATCTTCTAAATTAGGAATACAACTCTCTTCGACTCCGATTTATAAAGAATGACTCTATTTTGTTTGGAAACGATAACATCATTTAGCCTGTGCAAAAGATACCTTCACCGAAATCATGGAATTGTTTTGATTCACAACGACTATGTTAAACTCAAACTGTTCGATTCGCTCTCGTTTTGATTGGATTGCTCCGGATCTTGCATTAACACGATTTTTTTTATGGGTTGGATTCGTATCGAAAATAGACTTGATGTTGTTCTATTCATTTTAATTTTCAAAACGAGTTTGTTAAACTCAGATCAACATAGGTCATCTCTATTGAATTCGTATGATGAAATTCGGTTAATAGTTCGTTTTGAAATGAATTCAAGTAATAATTTCGTTGAAAATCAATCGATTTTGTCTTCCCCAATTAGCAATAAAAAACGATTGGAAAAATATTATAGATGTTGTTATCAATCAATTGATTTCATTTGTGATAATTTACACACCAGTTTTGATTTGATTCGCTAATGGCATGGATCGTTTGTTTATGTTAATACAGTTATATCAATTTGAAAATGATCTTGTTGTTTTCGTATGGATTCGATCATGTTTCCTGTGGATGGATGAGGCAACATAAATGATTGCCTATGATTTGTTTAACTGTATTGATTCCAATTGGTTATGAATCGATTTCATTACTGTCGGTTATCCAATATGATTCCGTTTACCCGATTTTGTGTCAACAAACGAAACATAGTATATGCATCTCTATAGTCGTCTGATTGATCTTAGTCTTGTTTTGATCTCAAATTAGTACAACGATTTCAATTTGAATGATTCACTTGTCTTTCAAATAGCTATTAGATGCTTGTTAATATTTTGAATTTAATTCTTTAAAGATTTGTATTGATTTTAATGCTGATTCTGTGTCTGATTTAGACCAGCTACAGAATCGCAAGATTCTGTAGCTAGTCTTTAGAATTAGATTTTTATTGATTTTATCAACAAAATATCCTCTTAAATTGTCCTTTTTTGACCCCTTTCAGGTACATCTGTTTTACATTGGGCATGCTGGACAGTCTAGGAGATATTTGTGTGATACAATTTTATTTTAGATTCCTAGTTTAGTCAAACTTGGGATATCATCCCAGATTTTCTGTAAACAGTTTTGATAACTTCTACAGGGATGTTTTACCCTATAGGAGGTCTTTAAATACTTATTATTTTTTGTAATAAGGATCATCCTCACTTGTGGGAGAACCAGGCTATGGATTTCTAATACAAATTGAGACAAGAGTTGATGTCTTGCTACAGCTTTCACTTTCAATATATCAGTCTTTTGTTTCAAGTTTTTGCATATCAGTTTGCAGTTGATTATAGACTACTTTAGCTATCATAATCTATTGCAGGATGATATGATTTTATTAATATGCTATCCATATACGATCTCTTTCATTATTTTTAAAAGTACAACAATTACTTGGTTTCAGTTAATGAATCACAGATTTCTCTTCTTCGTTAATTGAATCATTTTGTATAGATCTTTGCATACAGATTTATCTAACTGTGAAGATTTATAAATTATAAAATTGTTGTAATTTTTATGTTTTTGTTTGTCCTGTAATCATATTTAAAGAGAATTACATATTTCCATTTATGAGAAGCCTTTGGAGAATACGGTGCGGGTTCCCCCCCTCCGATCAGCTGAGATAATCATTTCATACAGGACAAACCTCGAGCGTTTTTTCAGGTTAGTTTGTCATTTATTTGATAGTTAATTTGTTAGTATAATTTAAGTAGTTTAGTTAGATATATGTGTAGTTTAGATTTTTAGTTAGAGTTAGTATTTTAGTGGCTTAGTTTAGTTAGTTTATAGTTTATTTATTTTTCATAAAATTATAAAAATTAAAAACAATAGCTCTCGTTGTCTTAGGACAGAATATAAATGAGTTTTTCAGGTTTTCATACAAATCTGTAAATTGTAAATTTTTTACATTTGTGAATAAGATTTATTTCTGTTAGTAGTTAGAAATTTAATTTCTTAGAGTTAGCATAGTATTAGATAGTAGATTGTATATAGAATAGTTAGATTTGTTTTAGTTTGTTTTAATAGTTATTTTTAGTTAGATTAATTATTTTAGAGTAGTTTTTCTTTTTGTTTTCTTAGAACCTTAGATCGACTAATGGAGCCGGTAAACCCATCAGGGTGGGTTATCCCAAACGGCTTGGGTTATTAGACAACCCCGGACCAGATCCACTCTCCCAGTTGACGGACGGTCAATTTTGCCCGTCAACAAATGGCGCTAGAAGGAGGGCCTGAAATTAATTAATGGCATGAGGCAGTTGCAAGACTCCTCCACCACCTAATCACTCACCTATAGTGACTAGAAGCCATTCGAACGATAATATTTCCCTTCAAACAGAAACCACTTCAACCGACGATCCATAGATCACAGTTGAGCCAGCAACCCCTAATCCTATAGGTGGTGACATACAAGAGATTGTCCGTCAATCTCTTATAAGAAATCATAGTGCCTTAGCCCGTTTGAGGTAGCCTAACCATCCATTGGTCTAACCTTTAGACTTCTCTGATATCAGAGAACAACTCGGAGGCACTAATCTCACTGTGAATCCTACAGATCCAATCCTAAATCTTGCTACAGGAGGATCTGGGATACCTCCTTCACCACCTCCATCATCTCCTTCCTCTTCTGGAGGAGATTCTTCTGACAAAGGCAGTTCCCCTTCTTAGCCTTCCACACCCACTACACCAATGGAAAATTAGAACAACCCTGCTAGACCTTGTCTTGATCAGGATGTTGTAGTTGTACCTGGAGCTCAGCATCCTTTACCTAAACACTCGGAGAAATGGCTTCCCAAGTTTGACCCTGACTCAAAACAGATCGTAGAAGATCAGATTAAAAATTTTATGTTAGCCACAAGACTCTGCAATGTCGAACATGAAGACGTTTTCTATAGGTTGTTCCCCTATACTTTACAGGGCAGTGCATCTACATGGTACTTTTCCCAACAACCCCTTACCATTGTGTCTTGGGAAAATTTTGAGTCATGATTTTTGGAAAAGTTCAGAGATGGTAAGCCTCCGGAAGTCTTGGTCATGGACCTTTCTAGCTTAAGAATGAACCCAAAAGAAAAAGTTAAAGACTTTAATCAAAGATTATTAACACTTAAAAACTGAATCCCTATGGATTCCATGCCCGCCGAGAATCCTATAATAGCATACTACACTAAAGCTTTGCATCAAAGTATAGCTATTTGGGTTAAACAATCTAAGAAAGCCACATTGTTAGAAGCCTTCGAGGAGGCCAGTCAGATTGAAAAAGACATACTTAGTATTAAATACTTTACTAGCAATGAAACTGAGACTAGTTCTTTTTCCAAAAAGAAGATCAAAATCCTCCCCAGACCTACTCAAAGTAAAACACAACCTGAAAGCTCTGATTTAGAAAACTTAAATAAAGTTGTTCAAAAACTATCAAATCAAGTTATCGACCTAAAAGGGATGACCGAAGAAGCTTCTTCGAGCAAAGGACCTTACAAGCCCCCATTCCGGAAGCCTTTTCCCACCAACCGAACTAATCCAACCACCGAAGGCCTCAATCTAGAAAGTTTGCAATGCGCCCTTCAAACAATTCTAGAATCCCAAGATAACTTGATGCCTCCTGAGATTCCTGAGGAAGTAGTTGAACAAGACATAGTTCAAGAAGAGGAGTCTTCTCCAAACATTTTTGGACACTTCTCGGATAGCATCTTTCAAGCTAACTTCGAGACAGTACATCCCTATAATACCAGGAGTAAGACAACCAATAAACCTTTTGTCGAAAACACTACAACTTCGCCTTCAAAGAAATCTAAACCAACTGAGACCAAATAGAGTAGTGTGAACCCCAACTTAGATTATGATTTAGTTGAAGATATTAAAAAGTTGAGAGCTAACATTTTTGTTTATGAGTTATTGAAATTTCCATTTTTTCTACAAAAAATGTTACAGAATATCTCAGAGAATGGCAAAGATGGTAATTCTAATGGTAACAAGGTTGTGCAGAACAAAGTTCCTCAGAAGACTTCCACTAAAAACAATCATGATCCTCAAGATAAAGAAAGTATTCCTGTAAATAATGTAAATAATGTAAATAATGCAAATAAAGTAGCTTTAGAAACTGTGAGTAAAAAGCCACAAACTACTACCCTTAGTACTCGCAAAAATGTACCTCCATTTTTGTTAACTTTCGAAATCTTTAATAGAAACGTGCACAATTGTATGGTAGACTCAGGAGCATCATCCAATGTGATGCCATGGTCTGTATGC
>ML794197.1:0-16085 GCA_009831015.1 Picea engelmannii | reverse complement strand
TTGAGACATAGCTTGGACCAACCCTTCAGTCCTTGATCCAACCTCTATATTTATAGGTATAATGGTTGCCATGTATGATGTTGCCACATGTGTCAGTGACCAATACTCTTTCTCTTTCTCCAATTGCAGTATTTTAGCCTTGTAATCGAGTGCCTCTTGCCTAAATATTTCTTTCTCATGTTCTAATGTAGCCAATTCTGCTGTCTACGGATGATCCATAGGTGCCATCTTCAGCCTTTTCTTTAGACTTTGGATCATCTTTTCCTTTTCATCCAAAGAGGATTTCAACCCCTGGGGGCATTTAGACTCGAGGCTTTTCACTTTTGTCATCCAAGCTTTGCTGGACACTTTTTATTGTTTCAGTTGTCCATCTAGTTTTGATGCATATGTTGTCAACCTTGCAACCTTTAGTGACAAGCTCATATAATCATAATATAAAATGTCACTGACATTCCTATGAATTTTTACTTTGTTAGGGGTAGAAATGTTTTCATAGTGCATTTTGATCTCGGAGACTTTATCATCATCAACCACTACAATGTTAAATGCCTTTTTCTCCACATCCTTGACTGAGAGTAAGGAAGCCTTATGTTGAGAAGTTCTTTCTAATTTAGGTAAAAGATCCCTTATTTCACTATTTTCCATACTTCCTTTCATAGCATACTGATTCATCAAATCTCCCTTGCATTGATACACTACCCCAGGTATCTGGCCAAATATGTACTTCCTACTGCTGAAGACCTTCGTGCTGCTTTCATTTTGTGGCCTACTTTCTGTATTGGTTTCTTCTTTCTTGGTTGTAGCTTCGACCATTTCCATGCATATTTTACCCTTGATCTCCTCGTCCTCTAGGTCAATTACTTGAGATGATGATGTGATTTTCATCCTTTTGAGTGTGTCTTGCTGGTCACTGGTATCTGGTGCTTCTAAACTGCTTCTCTTATTGTAAATGCTCATTTTAGGAGCTTTGATAACCAACTTAGAGGAAGGTCTTTGAGCTGGACTCGACTGAGGAAATGGTTTTTTTTTTTTCGTTTGATATTGCTGTATGATCACCTCCATGTCTGCACAGGTCTCTATATTGGTCAACTTATCGAATCCTTCGACATGTTCATGTTCATAGGGACCTTGTCTATTGGCCAACCTTCCTGTTGATATGATCTGATGGGGATCATATGTTCTCCCTTGCAACTGTGTGAAACCAAATTTACTGATCTTGGATTTAAACTGGCGCGAGCAGGACTTACTTTTTACCACAAAAGGACCTACCATGAAAGAAAATTTTAGATTAGAAGTCTTGTGTGTTTTCAGAAAATCTTCAGTCTCTGAGATAATTCTTTGTCTTATGAATTCCAAAGTGAAGACCCTGGGTGTCAGAAAAAATGGTAAAAGGTAAAGGCCTTCCTCGTATCCATATACCCAAATCATAGTAGATTGTGCGAACAACACCCAATCTCCTATCATGTTCTCTGGATTAGGTTGTAGTGAGCTTTTCATATCTTTCATAACTCTCAGTAGATATGAACCAAAAATGAGACTATGTACCCTAGACATAATCTTGTTGATGAATATGAGCATAGTGATCCTTTTGCACTCAGTTGAAATGAGAGTTGTCTAAGGAAATTGAGCTTTGTTGGATTCCAGAAATATCCTCAGCAAGTGTGTGTAGTATCTGGAGTACCTCAATGAGCTAAATTTAACCAGTTTTTTATGTATATTCTCTGCAATAAATTCATCAAAAATAACACAGATTGACTAACCAGACAAAAAACAAACCAACGGGAAACCTAACATGACTTCTACCACAAACTTGTCATTATCTAACCCTAAAATTTGACTCAACAGGGAACAAGCCCACTGGACTTTGACAATCATAACGCTTATACTGGCAGGTAATGTCAGACTCTCTGAATGATATTCAGGATTGACTATGGTCTGTTGCAACATGGTTTTAACTTTGAGCGGACAATCTCTATAAATTTTGATCATTATCTGTTCCTCGAAGGGATCTATCTCTATGGGGGAGGTATCTGGTACACGAAGAGCATGCTGGAGTGATGGATTATCTACTTTACATAGAAATTTATACCCTAATTTATTTAAAATGACTCTTTCTCCCCGAGATTATCTCTCTGCGCACCATCTTACAAATTCAATGAATGGAAAGACCATTTCCATGATGTAAGGGATGATGGAGTCCTGAGCCACTTCAAGGAAAGGTATGTGCTTCCCAACATTGTCCAACAAATTTGATCTAGACACGGATAAGGGCAAGACTGTTATCTTTGTGTCAAAAACATCAAAATCTCTTTCAATTAGGGCTTCCTCCTTGGAGGATATCTCTTGTTCATTTATGGATAAAATGACAGGACTAGCATCCATGGTGAAGAATTCCTATAAAGTGGAAAAGAACATGAGTCTGGTTTGATTATGAGATTTGAAATATGACTGGAAGCTTCATGCCAATTTCTTGAACGTTTGAAGGCTTCAAACTATCATAGAATAATGTCAGGGGGTTCCCCTTTTATTGGTATCTGTTGGCATCGATGTTTGGAAAAAAATGGCTTCAAGCAAACTACCTTTCTCTCTGACATGCCTCTAAGGGAACCACGTGTCCATGATTTAAACCATAGTAGTTTTACTCAGCCTTCCATTTATCGTTTAATCTTCTTGTTGTTTCAATCATTGATATAAACTTTAACCATTGATCTGGGCGGCTTCAGGATCTATGGTCCACATTTTCCTGGTAGCTTTGGTGTCAGAGGTTTGTAGGAAGTGGTATTAGTAAAAATTATTTTTCCCTTGATGCATCTCTATGGGTGCCATGTGTCTCGAAATAAAACTACTACTGGTTTCCTCGGCCTGCCCTCGATTGCTTAACCTTCGCATTAGTTAAATATCTGATATGCACCTCAACCATTGATTCGGTCCACTCTCAGGATCGAAGGTCCATCAAGTTTTTCTCTTTGCATCTCCTCTATTTTGTCTGTATGTCGCCAGATATAGTGGGCCTTCTGATCTATCATATCTATGTGGTGATATAATCCTTCACTAAGCGTTTTTTTTAAGCTTGGATACCATCCGAAAAATTTATGGTGATAATGGCTAGTAAAGCCAAATTTATAGTTACAGTCGATAACTTATGAAGATAAAAAGATAGAAGACAGGTTGCCAAAATTAAATAAAAAGTTGTATCTTTTTTAGGCAAAGGATGTGATAGAACCTTCTAGACTATTAGTGCAATTTCTAAGCAGGTGCGTCAAATGTCTTGAGAAAGGTGAAGGAAGTGCTTCAAAGAATCAATGAATTAACATATGAAAACTTTCTCTGTTGGTATGAGAGAGAGATAGAAAATACCTGAGTGAAAAAGTTCAGTTTTTCATTTTGTAACCGTTACTATTTAGGGATAACGAGAATTCCAACTGCCTAGGGTTGAGAATATTTTGTATAAATATATTTTCAAAAGACTAACACAAGGTTGCTTCTTGCTGATTGTAATAGAGAAATCTCTCCCTTTTGATAATTAATACAAGTGCAGACTAGAGACTCCATATTTCATCAATTTTGAGTTATGTGTTCTTCTGTTATTTCATATTCCAGTATCTTTATTCATATGTCTTTGATGAATGCCTGATCACAATTTAGTATGACTTCTACTGTGCTTATATGTTTCATTTAGTTATCTGATTGTTTACATATTTTCCTCTATGTTTTCTATTAGAAAATACAAGACTTGTGAGTTAGTTAGGTTGCTACATTTTATGCTTCATTGAAGGGTTACATCATCTATTTTCTTCTCCTGTAGTAGAGTAATATTCTTCTATGATTGATGCCTTTCTTTGTTTAAAAAACTTTATTTTTTTCTCTCATTATATCCGTTATTTTCAAATTTAACTCAGATACAAAAAACGACCTTTGAGATGTTATACCATTATTTCAATTTTAGGAACTTTTCTCATTTAATCGAAATAGAAAAAGAAAATATTAAAAATAATAGATCCTTCAACTATTTTTTTTCTCCATGACTGTACCTGTTGCCAAAAATCCCAATATTGAGCTCGGTTTTAAAGATCAGACCAGCATTACTTTAACCTTGTTTAATACCATCTTAGATACCGCTAATACCCGGGTTGAGATTGAATGCTCATGGGTAGTGATTGAATAAGACATAAGTGTCTGCGAACATTGGGAAGCTAGGAAAAGACAGCTTAGGAATCAACCATAACTTATTTTTCCTAATATATATTGATCTTGTTTTCATATATTAAAAACTCTTTTAATTATGGATGCCTTGAAATTATACTTTGAAGCCTTACGTATAAACTCAGGAACAACACAGTAAAATACCATGTGAAATTTTTTCTCCTGTTAATCACACTTGTCTTCTTCTACCATTTTCTTCCTTCGAGATGCATGACCAACTTTAGGATTGAAATTATTAAGAGTTCCTTCACCCTACTTATGCTTAGCCCTAGTAAGAATTCACACTCAACAATTCAAGTAAAAAATGAATGCTCTGATATCAACATGATCTGGGATTGTTTCGTTGAGTGACTTATAAATAATTGAATTAAATGAGCATAAATTAATGTGCACCATTAAAGAAGGAAAATGTCAATAATTTAAAGACATAAGCATCAAATCTGAACAGAAAATATTGATAACGAAGTTTGTCCTTGCTGGAATACGTCTCCGGGTATTGTTATCAAATGGGTAGGAGTTTTCATTAACTCAGCAAAAGAATTTGGAAAAATACATAAGTATACCTCATTCTGAAATCAAGCTGCAAAAATAATGCTCATATACAAAAATAGTCATCACCACTGAATTTGTGGCATCGAATTACCCAAAAATGATTGTCTCCATGCCTAGTTACGACTCTGGCACTCTCAGGCCCAAGAATAAATTTGTCTTGGTTTTTGTACCCCTGCAACTTGCAATAAATGCCATTATACTTGCCTTGAACTACATGCCCTGGTTGTACCACATGTGTGCCTCCTTCTCCTTGAGCTCTAGGAAGATGATCTTTTTAAACATTTTTCGTGGGCATTATTCACAACACATGTCATTCTCTTGTTGGTTTGGGTGTGAATGTTAAGGCATAGTAGAGGGAGGAGGTCCCAGGGTCAAACCCGTAGGCCTCCCCCTTTTGGATTTGTTTTTTTTAACTATAGCGTGGTTCGCTAGATTTGGCAGACCCACCAAACTATTTTTTTTTCAAAATTCAGATACGAGATTTCATTGGGAATTCGCCCACTTCCACGTGGCATCCCCTGATTGGGCCACATGGAAACCTCTCATTCAACCATGCCATCCACTGCTCTGTCAACCTGCCATGTCAGCATCACATCATCATACAGATGCCACATCACTACCAAATCACAATGTCATGTCACTATACAGACCGTACAGACTGGCATGTGGCACAATCTTATTGGTCCACATATTGGTATAGAAATGTCAAATCTAGGTGACACGTAGTAGCTTCTGGCGCTGCCACGTCACCATATTGATGTCACCATGACACATGTTAGATATTGATCCTGCCACTTGTGTCATATGGATGATGAATTCATTCATACATATGTTGACTTCAGTAGTACGGATGCTAACTCATCCCCTTGCTAATTGGGCTAGGTTGACCAAACTTTGACCATGAATATATTTTGATCCATAACTCCATTTGACAAGCCATTTGTGTCATTAGAAATATTGTGACACGCTCTTCAATATAATGTCATTTTCACTGAGTTTTTAGAACTTTGAATTTTTTCCCTTTCTCTCTCTACTGAGGCCATTCTGAGTCTCCTGAGTTGCTTCTGGGAGTTTTGAGTTGTTCCTAGCATTCTCTAAATCCTTTTTGGATCAATATTTCAACCAAAATATTGGGAAAAGGCACTGTCATTTTAGGAAATAACAAAACCAAAGAAGAATATGTACTTCTAGTAGAAAATATCAAACCTAGTCTCCTAAGTGTAAGTCAGACATGTGATCAAGGTCACATACTTAATTTTGATTCTCAGAAACATGAGATCATAAAAAACAACACTGCAAAAGTAGTAGCAGTTGCTCCAAGAACATCTAGCAATGTATACATCCTTAATATAGATGAAGGATAAAAATTTTGTTTAACCCAAGTAGATGAAAGATGGCTATGGCATAGAAGGTTGGGACATTTAAGCTTTGACAACTTGATCAAAGCCAATGAGAAAGAGGAAGTTAGGGATCTACCAAAAGTTATTAATCCTTCAGATTCTATTTGTAAACATTGTCAAATAGGAAATAAAACAAGATTTAGGTTGAAAACAAATGAGCATTCCACAAAAAAACCATTAGAACCTATTCACATAGATCTATGTGGACCTACTAGAACTAAAAGTACTTATGGTGAAAAATATTTTATGTTGATTGTTGATGATTACACAAGATTGACCTGGGTATACTTTCTAAAAGAAAAATCAGAAGTCTTTGAGAAGTTTAAAACATACAAAGCCCTTGTAGAGAGTGAAATAGATCTCAAAATCAAATGTCTGAGATCATACATTGGAGGAGAATTCACCTCTAAAGAGTTCATTCATTTATGTGAAAATCATAGTATCAAAAGATATTTTTCATCTCTGAGGAATCCTCAACATAATGGAGTGGTAGAAAGGAAAAACATAATAGTTCAAGAAGATGCAAGAACCATGCTAAATGAATCCAAGCTTCTAAAACAATTATGGAGAGATGAAATCTACACAGCAGTACACATACTTAATCGAGCTGAGCTGAAACACAACCATGAAAAAACCCTGTATGAACTATGGTTTGGCAGGACATCATCTGTAAAACACTTCAGAATTTTTGGAAGTAAATGTTACATTAAGAATGATGGAGATAATTTAGGAAAGTTTTATCCAAGATCTAATGAAGGAATACTTTTAGGGTATTCATCTAATAAGAAAGCATACAGTTGTTATAATCTTAGACTACTAAAAATAGTGGAAAGTGCCAATGTAAAGATAGATGATCTAAAAAAGAGCATATCCCAAGACATTGATAAAAAATATAAACACAAAAATGATGATGTAAAATCTCAACAAGAAGATGATGATGTAGAATATCAGTAATAAGATGATCATAATGAAACATGGGAAAATGTACCATATACTGATGAAGAAGACAATGAAGAAAATCCCTTTCCAAAAGCTCCATAAAAAATAGTTCAAAAGAATCATCATGAACGTCAGAATATTGGAGATAAAAATGCAGAAGTTGAAACAAGAAGGAAACTCAATTTTGACTCAGAACAAGCAATTTTATCCCTCATGGAACCTAAGTCATTTAAAGAATCTAGGAAAATTAAATATTGGATAAAATCAATGAATGAAGAACTAGACCAAATAAAGAATAACTAGACTTGGGAACTAGTTCTAAGACCCAAGGACAAGAATGTGGTAGGAACCAAGTGGATATTCAAGAAAAAACTAAATGTAAATAGGGAGATTATAAAGAAAAAATCCATATTAGTTTGAAAAGGATATTCCCAAGTGGAAGTTAATTATTTTGAAGAGACTTTCTCTCCAGTAGAAAGACTTGAGGCCATGAGAATGTGCCTGGTATTTGCATGCTTCAGAAATTTCAAAATCTATCAAATGGATGTCAAGTCAACATTCCTTAATGCAAGACTAGAAGAAGAAGTCTATGTTGAGAAACTATAAGGATTCATGTTAACAAAAAATAAGGACTATGTGTGCAAGCTAAAAAAGGCCTTGTATGGTCTTAAACAAGCCCCTAGAGCATGGTTCTCAAGTCTTGATGAGTACCAGGAAAAAAAAAAAGGATATAAGAGAGGGACTATTGACAAGAAATTATACATCAAAATTTAGGATCAAAACATGATTGTTGTGGTGGTATTTTTAGATGAAATCATATTTGGAAGTAATCTTACTACACTAAGCAGAAATTTTGCAACCAAAATGCAAGAAGAATTTGAAATATCTATGCTGGGAGAACTGTCCTTCTTCTTAGGTTTACAAGTATATCAAACAAAAAATAGAATATTCGTTTCCCAAGCCAAATATATAAGGGAAATGCTAAAGAAATTCCAAATGGAAGAAATTAAACCTATGACTACTCCCATGGTCATTGGATGTAAACTAAGACTAGAATATGAATCACTTAAAGTGGACCAAACGATGTATAGATCAATGGATGGAAGTTTTCTCTATTCAAAAGTAACAAGACTTGACATCATACAAGATGTAGGACTCGTGGGGAGATTTCAATCTTCACCTAAAGAAACTCACTTAAAAGAATTAAAGAGAATATCCAGATAACTTAAAGGCACCTTAGAACTTGGATTATGGTATCCAAAAGATAAAAACTTCAATCTAATTTCAAATACTGATGCATTGATATGATAATATAGATGATAGGAAAAGCACCAGTGGAGGAGCATTTTTTCTAGGAAAATGTATGGTAGCATGGATAAGTAAGAAACAAACATCCATGTCACTATCTACAACAAAGGTAGAATACATTGTTGTTGCATTCTGTTGCACATAAGTTCTTTGGATGAAGCAAACATTAGAAGATTTACAAATAAGATATGATAATCCCATCATTATTAATTGTGATAACACTAGTGCCATAAGTATCTCTAAAAATCCAGTAACGCATTCTACAACCAAACACATCCAAATTAAATACCATTTTCTAAGAGATCAGGTTACCCAAAAAGTGGTTAAAATAGTGTATGTAGACACCAAAGAACAAATTGTAGACATATTCAAAAAACCTTTTCCCAGGAATACTTTTGAAATATTCTAAAAAACTGGGATTAATTCATAAACCTCATTAAAACCATAAAAATCTTATCAGAAGGAAAGGGGCTTGTTATCCCTAGCCTAGGGATAACTAAGGAGATTATTTCTTGAGGTCCACAGGTCCTAGACATGGAGTACCGAGAGCCATATCGAATTGAGATTGGACCTGGAGGGCCCATCCTTTTCTTCTCCAGCACCTCCACCTTGATAGAAGTAGTAACATCTATCCCATCGGCCTGGTCCTTCAATGGAAATGGGTCTTTATCCATGAGGTAATGAGTCTGGGTATGATGGTATGTGTCACTCCAATTCTCAAAACATTTGAATATGTGAATTTAATTATTTTTGTTTCTAATGTGTTCTTGGACCTTATACCTTTCCAGTTGACCACAGCTGGGAGGAATGGCAGGATGCCCTAGTAAGCTGGTTCGTATAGGGCTTGAGTTTCCACTGGGGGGTTCATTGAAAGGTCACCATTCGTTCCCACCATACTTACCACTTTTCATCTCTTCCCACTCATCCATCTCATACATTGGTCTGGGATTTGGGTTGTCCAAACTAGCAAAGGGTTGTACCTTACCTTGTGGGAAGAAGGGGCTAAAGGCCCAGAGGGTAAAAGTAGTTGGAAAAATATAAAATCCAAAATAATGAAACCTTGAGATGCTTCACCGAGGGATCTCCAAGAAAGAAATAAAAGGCTTCTCACCAAGAAACAGAGGTACCCATAAAAATAATAAATCATGACCTAGTTAGAGGATAGGGGGTCTTGTCACGAGCTAGCCTATTAGGTCTATGGGAATGTAGCGGTATGACACTACCATTTAGGTGGTCACCACACCAGGGTAGTGGCTCTTTGTGGCATAGCTAAGAGAAAGGGGGTATCATGAGCCAACCTTCTGATTTTCGTGAAATGCTTATGGGTAACATTGTCACCACTAGTCACCACTCCAGGGCAATGTCCCCTAACTAGCCTCTTGAAAGAAAAATAAATAAGAATAAAAGATAAAAAGAATCAATGGGATTGGAAACATTTGCATCTATGAAAAGGTGCATCTCACCCTCTTCAGAGGCACCCACTGGTAAGCCATACACTTCCTTGTTATCACTGCACCCTTTTCCCAAACATCCCTTACCACCTCATCCACTCCCATGTCCTGGATTTGTCTTCACCCAGAAACATCCCACATCTAATGAGCACTAGCCCAATAATATGTCCTAGCATCCCCTCCAAACCTATCTTGTAGAATAGCATAATGTCTTTGAGAACTTGTTCGGGTAAAGGGGTTTCCATGCACATGTTTAAATAACTTAATGATTAGATATGATTGACATTGCTATGACCCCTATGACTTATGATCCCATGGAGGGAATACTTGTTGATGTTTCAAGGTCACACCCGATGGACAGGTACACATGGGGATATGATTAGTTTGGACCTCCATAGGGATAAAATCCCACCATATGGATGTTGAGACCCCATCCAGGGGTAGAGATGGATCAGGGGTTTTCACCGAAAAGAGTGGAGGAAGTTCCACTAGGGACAACCTAGCAAGCCTAAACCCAAGGGGGTATTTCCCTTTTCACCATGATGTAGGCCTTGGAAGGCCCATGCCATCACTCAGGTCACCCATGATGTCACCCATAATTTTGGATACTTTGGACGCAGTTGTGTGCCAAGTGGCATGTGTGGCAGGATCCAGAGGCCCAATGTTTTGCTCCACGAGGCCAATGTTGCCCTAAGAAACGTCACCCTAAAAGGGAACGAATTCATATTTACAACTTGATTTAGGGTTTTATTATGACATTTAATGTAAAAATTGGATATTATGTGTAAATGGCCATGTCAACCCTTTTTGACCTAATTCCGGTCATTGGTATTATATAAACAAGGGTTTTAACCCTTGTATTATTCAACATCTTTAACTCACACTTGTGAAGACTGAAATTTGTGCCCTATCTAGGGTTACTTGGCTTAAATTTTAGGTGCACTTGTTGAGGAAGGCTAAATTTTGGAGTATTTTGGCAAGTTTCTTGGTGGAAGTGTTCAACTAGGGTTTTGCTTGATGATTCTTGATGTATGTAAGTTAAATTTTTGCAATTCTTCTTAATTTAATGGTTATAGTTTGTAAGGTAGCTAGAGAGGTAGTGGTGGGGCCTAGAGGGCCCATAGTGATAATAGTGGAGGTCATTCAATGTAAGGTGGACCAGGTCCACTATATTATTAAATAAGGCCCACTATGGTAGTTAGATATAATAAATGGGTAGTTATATATAATAAATGTAAGAGGACTTCTTAAACGGTTCTAATTCTAGAAGATTCCTCCTCTAGAATGTTATTAGGTGATGGTAGCACTATATAAAGAGGTTCAAACAATGTAATGGTACATGAATAAGATTTATTCTATTTGGAGTTGAATCTCATTAGGAGGATGCCCCCTCAAAGAGGCAAGTGAACATGAGAGGATCCCTTCCACAATAGGATCCATTGTATGGTGTTGCCCTACCTCAAGGGTTTGGTAATAATATAGTGTGGTTTCTTCTATCTTGTTTTGTGGATATATTGTGTATTCAATATCTGTGGTGATTATATTTGTAGATCTATTTGGTGCTTAACAAGTGGTATCAAAGCACATTCCTTGGCAGACATTGTGGGCAAATATTTTTTTATTTTTGCAAATTTGTTTTTTTGGAGAAAAAAAAGAGGGTGGCGACATTACAAAAATTTTTGGTATATTTGTGTGAAAAAATTTCCGAAACAGGTTGTATATCTGAGTTCCTCTCAGAAAAATACCCAAGTTGAAAAAACAATCGTCTGAAACAGAGTCCGGGAAGTCAAGATATTGAAGTTTTAAAATTTGCAATTTTACAGGGTTTTTTCCATGGACGACGGTGCGATTTTATTTAAATTTATGTAGTAGAGGGAGGACGAATTTGCCCAAACAAATTACATATCTGAGTTCCTCTCACAATTTCACCCAATTTAAAAAAAAAACAGCTGAAACAGAGTCCGGGAAGTGAAGTTATGAGCATTTAAAATTCAACAGTCTTTTAGGGTTTTTCCAGAAAAAAACTGTTATTTTCTGCCGTAACTTATTGTTCTATTTTTTGGATTTTTTCATGACGGCTTTGGGACCGAAGAGTTCATAGGGTGATTAGATGACTATTTCCTCTCAAACCCTCAAATAAATTCTACAAATTACTGAAGCATTCTAATCCCAATTGTTTGACACATTGGATGACTTTGCAGATGGCTTCAATGATAGTTTTCGTAGTATTCAAGATTCATTGGATAACATGTAGGAGATATTTCTTATGTAGGACATCAGGGATGAATATAATCGAGAAATATATGCTTGGTATTATTTTGAGGCCGATTTTGATGATTGGTATATGGATAGTTGTCATTTCTGGGATGACAACCACTTTCATATTTTATTTGATGACTCTAATCCACCTTCTGTAGAGAGAATTAATGTGACAAATCGAGAGCCAATGATTATTACCAGTGTCCATATTGCATATTCTACAATGGTATTATTCGTTGCAGATTCTGATATGACCCTTTTCCACTATGTGGATGGATCTTCTTATTTGGATCCACATGACATGTGTCAGTATTGGGAGCATCATTTTTAGTGGGTTATTGGGTGTCGATATCTTCCATGTGGGGTTCACATGAGCAATTGGACATGGGACCCTGGTTTACAATGGAAGTTGGAATACTTCAACATGGTGGCTACCATTTCTCAATGGGACCCTAGTTCTCTAGTCTACTTCAGCACTATGGTCCACACTTATCCATGGGACTTTGGTATATGGTTGTACATCAAGCGTTGAGGACAATGCTTTCATAAGGGGGTAGAATGTAAAGTAGCTAGAGAGGTAGTGGTGGGGCCTAGAGGGCCCATAATGATAATAGTGGAGGCCATTCAATGTAAGGTGGAATAGGTCCACTATATTATTAAATAAGGCCCACTATGGTAGTTAGATATAATAAATGTAAGAAGACTTCTTAGAAGGTTCTAATTCTAGAAGATTCCTCCTTTAGAATGTTCTTAGGTGATGGTAGCACTATATAAAGAGATTCAAAAAATGTAATGGGACATGAAGAGAATTATTGTATTTGGAGATGAATCTCAATAGGAGGATGCCCCCTCGAAGAGGCAAGTGAAAAGGAGAGGATCCCTTCCATAATAGGATTCATTGTATGGTGTTTCCCTACCTCAAGGGTTTGGTAATAATATAATGTGGTTTCTTCTATCTTTATATATGGATCTATTGTGTATTTAGTATTTGTGGTGATTATATTTATATATCTATTCAGGTTCTTAACATAGTTATGTTATCTTTCATTTTACATTAATATTATGAAATTGCTTATCTAAAACCCTAGGAAGTCTAGCACATGTTATTGTCCTAGATTTAAAAGACTTCACYTACTAGATCTTGTCAAGAGGTTGATTTTCTTGAGGAATTTGCTAGGGCCTTTCCATTGCAACACCCTAGTTTTATTTTMTTCATRTTAGCCGTATTTTGATTCATCATTGAGTTAAAGAGGGAGAAAAATATACTAAGGCCTAGGGTTACCTACACCTTAGTAGCTAGTTTCCCCTAGGGTTTGATAGTTGGAGCCTTGGGTTACCAACAYTCCATCTACTAACCTCTCTTTTCTTTTCTCTCCTACAATCATCATTTTTCTTCAACATTTKCTTCCATATCATTGACTCCATTTTCCCTAAAAGCACTAGTCTAAGTCTCATTATTGAGTGATTGATCAAAACAACCATGAAAACCTATACTCTAAGATTTTCACTAACTACTTCTAACACTAGAATAGCCTAACCTACTAACATTATTGTTGTTGTTACTAATGTAAGATACAACCATACATTGCATCATTAAAAGATTCTAAAAGAAATTGAAAAGGTTGATTAATGCATTTCCTTGCTTGCTTCTAATAAATGCTAGTATTATGATGTTAATGGTTGATTATTATTAGTCATTTTGAAGTTGTTTCAAGGAACTTATTGTGAATTATTGCCTCGTAAATATTGTTGTTATAATTTTCTGTTTACTTCATCATTATTATCCAATTGCTTTATTTGAGAAAGTCTATGGTTTTATGAAGTGCTAACCAACAAGTTGTACTTGCAATATATATATAGTTTCTTGTTGCTTTGTTTCGGGAAGGTACACCTTGATATATTATCACTTCATTGGTTATAATCCGATATTTTTTTACTAGTGGTGACTTGTGAGAGGGGATATTTTAATAGCCATTTTAACCTTGCCTTCTCAAACCCCCAGTTCACCGGGGATGTCTCCCCTAGGCCTACAACCATAAATAGAAAGAGGAATCCCATTGAGGTGAAAATGATAGGATAACCTCAAGTTACACCAATTTTATTTCCTTTTACCTTTCCTTTTATCAAAGTACAAATTGCATGATAACATTTTGGCGCCATTGTCGAGGAACACTAAGTCAATATTCCTCAAACAACACTTTTTTGGTAAGCCTTTCCTTAATAATATTTATCTTACAAGATTACCTGGTGACTCCACTAAGGGTGATTCCTTGATTCCTTTAATAATTTCAAGAAAATTATCTGGCGACTCCACAATCCATAGGGAGGTACAACAACCCTCCCCAGTTCTTTAGAAGAAAGCCTCCCCGAAACTCTCCTATAGTAAAATCACTTTTTGGAGGCAATATTCCCTTAAACACAATGTCTAGCATGGGAACTCAGACCATCATTCCAAACCAAGCCAACAACCAAATACAATGGTCATCCAATATTTTCAAACCACTAGACATGACAGTTATACCGGGCTACCCTAGGAAAATTCCCCCCAAGTATAAAATGGTTGCCCAAATTTGCCAGAAATGATTTAATCAATGTTGAGGATCACATGATAAATTTTTGGGCCTTCTTCCAGCTTCATCCCATTAGTGATGATGATGAATATTTGTCTATGAAATTTTTCTCTGCTACCCTCCATGATGGTGCAAGGCGCTAGTACAATGGTATTCCTGATGGCGGTATTAAAACCATGGATAAGTTAGAGGAAGTTTTAATCAAACGATGGAGTGTCAAGGAAGAACCCAACATGTTCTTGATAAGTATGAGTAACCTATTGAAATAAGAGAATGATACCATTAGATAATTCCACAATAAGTTTGAAACCTTGTTGTAAAATATCCCTCTGAGTTATCATCCTTCTTTTAGTTTCCTTCTTTTCATTTACACCAAAGCCTTTACTGGTCAACTAGGGTATCTCCTCAGAGATAAAAACCCTCAAATGATACAATAAGCCCAAGAGGTAGCCACAAGGATCAAAGAAAACCTTTCATAATACAAATTTTAACCTTTCTTAGCCCCAAGAGTCATTATGGACACTAAACCTAAGATAGTCAACAATGTTGAACCTACCTCAGACATTAGTGCTAGCTTGGAAAATTTGCAACTAATTGTAGATGGCATGGTAAAAGCCCAAGAGCTAATGATGAATAGGATTGTCAACCTAGAAAGGACTCAGCAACAAGCCCCTAGGGTTCCATACAAGGTTCAATTCCAAAACGGGAACCAAGTTTTCAGACCAAAGAATGATCAAGACGTTCCAAATACTTTAGCCCCTACAAGTGTGGTGGATGAAAACTTTTTGTGCCTGCAATGTAGTGAGTCACACTGGGAACATGAATGTCCTTACAATAATGGAGGCCATGACCAAGTGAACATAATGGACCATACCATAGAGGACCCCCAAATCTACCTTAATATTACCCATGAGGAACATCAAGAGTGGATAAAGGAAGCAACCAAGAAGGCTAGGATGGAGGTGATAAATAACCTGGACCAAGAATCAAGAGAAAATTTTAAGAAATAAGAATTACAAGTGTATAATAGAAAAAATAAATTGAACCAACCTCTCTATACCAGTCCTAGATCATCCCAAAAAAGGCCTCCACCCATGAACATTTTCCTTCCTAATAATCCTCCCAAGACTGAAAGAGTGGACTTAAAATTTGACTTTGAAGGCGAATTCTCCAAGATGCATGTGACCATCCCCTTGAGAGAAGTCATAAAGTTACCATCCATAAAAGAAAGATTTGATAATTTTTCCAAAGGATTAGATGGACCAATGGACCCTCCTATTATGATATAATCTAATCACTTTAGGGTCCAATATGATGAACACCCACCTTTCTTCATGAACTTATTGATGAATAACAAGTTCCTTAAGAAATGTATGTTGGATTCAGGGGCAGATGCCAACATG
>ML794196.1:194760-205999 GCA_009831015.1 Picea engelmannii | reverse complement strand
TATAATTCAAATAGCCCTCGCACATGGGATGAGAGCCTTCCCTATGTCCATCATAGCTACAATCGCACCTTGCATAGCTCAACCGACCACAGCCCCTTCCAAGTGGGGTTGGGATTCCAACCATTGGGTCCCATAGATGTTGCACTTCCCCTTGCAGTCACCTCGACTGATTCATCTTCTGCTCCAACTGAAGCTAAAAAAGAAACCTGGTTCATTGAACGGATCCAACACATCCACCAACAAGTTCAGGATATCCTACAAAAGTCCAATGAAAAGTAAAACAACGCCATGATCAACATTGGGTGTCGCATAAGTTTCAGGTGGGCGACAAAGTTTGGTTGTACTTGTAGAAAGAACACCTTGCAGGACCCCATCGAAAGCTTCTCCCACTCTGTTATGGACCGCACACTGTCACCAAGGCCGTGGGGGATAATTCTTTTGAGCTCAACATTCCTCCTTTCCTTGGCCTACACCTAGTGTTCAACGTGGATCTCCTTCACCCTTATTTCCCACCATTATTGGACACCTCAAAAGTAGTAGAAAAACTGACACCAACGGAGCTTAACCTCGACTACATACAACAGGCATCCAATGATCATATTGTGGACAGACATATCAAGGGCACTCGACAACAAAGGATCCAACTTTATCGAGTTGTCAAAGTAGGGCAGCTCCTGCACCAAGTCAAGTGGCTCACCCGGGGCTAAATTCAGCAGAAATTTCCTCATCTAATGATGGACCTCAACACAATGGATATTGTTGCTTCCTAAGGAGGGAGGATTGATCCATTTGGATATCGGTGGCCACCCACCTTTTCCAACTGGCTCAAAACAGTTTTTTGACATTTTTGGCAATTTACTATTTTTAGCAATTTTTACTTCTGGGGCCATTTTGAGGGCCTAAATGAAGTTTTTTCGGTATCGATCTCCTCAAAGATATTCAAAGGCATCATTGATCCCCCAAAATGAATCTCCTCGATGATACCTTTCCAACGGGCTATCACATGCCTAAAACGGAGATCGTATGCAAAAGTTACGACCCTCGGAAGTTGATGTACTAGCTTATGCAAACGGGGCCCACATGACTTTTGGCACTTCATCTTCTAGGGTTAGGTTTTTGGATGTCTAGGGTTTTTGGAATTCTTTCTTATTGTAAAAAGGCCTTTACAGCCTCATTGTAAACTAGTTCTTGCGAATTTACGTTGTCGTCACATCTGTTCTCAGAGATAAGCTGCCACCATTCCAGCAAGCTTGTTTCTGTTGCATTTTACAGTTTTAGCTTATTTTGTTATTGAATAGAAAACTAGTTTTACTATATCTCTGTTATTTTGTGTTAAGCACATGTTAATAATATTTATTCATTTTATTTTTCTCATAAAATCTGGATCAAATAGTCTTCCTCCCATTGTTCTCTCTTATCGTCATCCCTTTTCCCAGAAGAATGAAATTGATAAAATCATTCAAGAATTTCTTGAAGTGGGTTTTACCTGTCCTAGTAGCATCCCCTATTATTCTCTTGTAGTCATAGTACTCAAGAAAGAAGGTATTTGGGGCATGTTTCCATACTTTTTTGTTCTAAATAAACTCACAATCAAAGAAAAGTTTCCCATTCTTGTCATTGGTCATATCTTAGATGAATTGATCAGTGTTCAATAGTTTATTGAAATTAATATATATTTTGGATACCACTAGGTCCATATGAAAGAAGAATACATTCCCAATACTACCTTTAGAACTAGTGAGGGTCGCTATGAGTTCTTGGTCATGCCCTTTGACCTATGTAATTCCCCTTCCACTTTCCAAAGTCTCATGAATCATGTATTCCTTCATTTTATATGTCATTTCATTTTACATCCCGTCACTCCCATTTAGATCAAGTTCTCCATCTACTCTCTCGACACCAACGTTTCCTTAAATAATCTAAATGTGTCTATGGAGCGTCATAAGTGGAGTACCTCAGTCATATTGTTGGCAAAGATGGTGTAAGGGTGGATTCTAAAAAAATTGAATCTATGTAGGATTGGCCTTGACCTAAAACTCTTAAGAGCTTGTGTATATTTCTAGGTTTAACAATCTGACCCACGACGCACCACTTTCCAATGGCCCAGTCTATCATCGCTCTTTTCTAGAGAATGAGGAGATCAAGCGATAGATCCAAGAACTTCTCCACAAGGGGCATATCCACCCCAGTTCATCACCTTGTGGGAGCCCAATCGTGCTGGTACAGAATAAAGATGGAACCTGACAACTCTGTATTGATTACCGGGCTCTAAATAAAATCACTGTCAGAAGCCAATATCGGATTCCCCGAATCGATTACCTCTTTGATAAAATCACGGGGGAAAAATACTTCAATAAGATTGATCTGATTTCTAGCTACCAACAGGTCCCAATAGAACAGACAGATGTATGGAAGACCATCTTCAAGTCAAAGGAAGGACTTTTAGAATGGTTGGTCATGCCCTTAGATTTGACAAATGCTCTAGCCACTTTCATGAGTATGATGGACGATATCCTGTGACCATTCACCAATATTTTTGTAGTGGTGTATCTGGATGACATTCTAATTTACAATAAGACTTGGGTTGAACACTTGCAGCATAGTTAGCAAGTTCAACACACCCTGTGGCAACACAAGCTATATGAAAACCTGGAAAAATGCTCCTTCAGCATGGACAAGGTCCATTACTTGGGCTACATCATTGATCAGCATGGCATACATCCGGATCTAACCAAGATCCAAGTCATTCATGACTGGCCAGCCCCAACAACACTCGCTGAGCTTTGGAGCTTTTTGGGACTTGCTAATTTCTTCCATAGGTTCGTGCTGGGTTTCTCCCATATTGCATGGGCCCTCAGCCAAATAAGCAGGGGTGGTGGTAAGGAAAAATTTTCATGGTGTCGATCCCAACAACAAGCATTCGATGATTTGAAGCAATGCTTGTGCTCAGCCCTAGTACTTTCACTGCCAGACCTGTAGCATCCCTTGGAGATCGAGACAGATGCTTCAAACTATGTTGTGGGTATCGTTCTCACTCAGCATGGCCACCCTGTGGCCTATCATAGTGAGACACTGTCAGATACTGTCTGTAAGTACCCTACCTACGACAAATAAATGTACTCCATTGTGAAAGCATGCCGCTAGTGGAGACATTACATTCTTGGGAAGGAGACAGTCATCCACACTAATCATAAGCCACTGTAGTTCATGCAGACATAGGGAAACTGTAGAATGACCGCCATCAAAAGTGGTCCACATACTTGCAGCAATTCCACCTCAACATCAAGTATAAAACATGAAGCACCAATCACGTCGTTGATTGCCTCAGCGGACCGCCAGTTGCGACACTCACCATGGTGCTAGACTCTTGCAGCCATGAGACATATGGGTGGCCCCAACTCTATGAGACAGACCCTGACTTCGCCACCACCTACTAAATGTTGGGTGAAAATGCAGTTGTCGATAATTTCCATCTTCAGGATGGGTTGTTGTGTCATCTGGGCCATATCTGTGTTCCATCAAGTGAGTGAGCGAAGATGATCTTGGAAGCCCACTACAGTCGGGTGGCAGGACACTTCGGCATCAAAATGATAGTGCCAATGCTACAAAAACATTTCTACTGGCCGAAAATTCGACAAGAGTTCGGCAAGTATATCAGGTCCTGCACTGCCTGTGCTATTGCCAAACTGGCCACTAAGAAATAGGGCATGTACATCCCTCTTCCTACTTCTGATAGGCCATGGGAATCCATCACAATGGACTACATGTAGGGCCTCCCGTCCACCAAGTGGGGAAATGACTGTGCTTTTGTGGTTGTTGATTGCTTTTCCAAGATGGCGATTTTGGTTGCCTGCAAGAAGAGCATCACAGTAGAGGCGACTGCCAAACTCTTCTTTGAATGAGTATGGGTACATTTTGGAATCCCACAAACCATTGTCTCAGATCGGGATAGTCGATTTCTTAGCACATTCCGGTCGAGCCTCTGGTCACTACTGGACACCAAGCTCACCAAATCCACATCCTTCCACCCCAGACAGATGGCCAAACCGAGGTTGTAAATCGAATGATTGTGCATATCCTTTGCATGTATAATTTAAATAACCCTCGCACATGGGATGAGAGCCTTCCCTATGTCCATCATAGCTACAATTGCACCTTTCATAGCTCAAATGGCTACAACCCCTTCCAAGTGGGGTTGGGATTCCAACCATTGGGTCCCATAGATGTTGCACTTCCCCTTGCAGTCACCTCGACTGATTCATCTTCTGCTCCAACTGAAGCTAAAAAAGAAACCTGGTTCATTGAACAGATCCAACACATCCACCAACAGGTTCAGGATATCCTACTAAAGTCCATTGACAACTAAAAGAGTGCCATGATCAACATTGGGTGCCGCATAAGTTTCAGGTGGGCGATAAAGTTTAGTTTACTTGCAGAAAGAACACCTTACAGGACCCCATCAAAATCTTTGCCCACTCTGTTATGGACCATACACTGTCACCAAGGCTATGGGGGATAATTCTTTTAAGCTCAACATTTCTCCTTTCCTTGGCCTGCACCTAGTGTTCAACGTGAATCTCCTTCACCCTTATTTCCCACCATTATTGGACACCTCAGAAGTAGTAGAACAACTGACACCAACGGAGCTTAACCCCGACTAAATACAACATGAATCCAATGAGTATATTGTGGACAGATAGATCAAGGGCACTCGACAACAAAGGATCCAACTTTATCGAGTTGTCAAAGCAGGGCAGCTCCTACACCAAGGCAAGTGGCTCACCCAGGGCTAAATTCAACAGAAATTTCCTCATCTAATGTTGGACCTCAACACAATGGATACCATTGCTTCCTAAGGAGGGAGGATTGATCCAGATGGATATCGGTGTCCACCCACCATTTCCAACTGGCTCAAAACAATTTTTTGACATTTTTGGCAATTTACTATTTTTAGCAATTTTTACTTCTGGGGCCATTTTGTGGGCCTAAATGAAGTTTTTTCAGTATCGATCTCCTCAATGATAGCCAAAGGCATCGTTGAGAAACCAAAATGAATCTCCTTGATGATACCTTTCCAACGGGCTATCTGGAAAATTTAATGATGGTCATTTATTTTTTATGGCAGTCATTTTATGTTTTTCTCAGACTCATGAGTGTCATTTTTTTAGTTGTTATATAGAGATTTCTTCTAGAACTTCAAAAGAAGAAATACTAGTATCCCTTTTAGCTGGGACATAGAAGCATCAACTCAAATTTTACATCTAACCTTTGAGTAAATTAGTGTAGTGTAAGAAGAGCAAAGTATGGCAACATCAAATTTGGTTTAGTGTTTCATTTAGGCTTAGAACGAACCTTTTTCAATTCTGTAGTTTTCTTAGGTTATTAAGAAAAGTGGGAGTAGGGAAACATCAAATTTGGTAAATGATGCCATGTAGATTTGGTATCTACCTGTCAAATACATCTTAAAATGAAAAAAACCTTCCGTGGGACATCAAATTCCACACCAGGGTGTAGTACATAAACCACTAATTGTTTAAGAGAAAAAAACATCACTCCTTAAGAGATAATCCTAGTTAAAAAATTATTATAGCTAATAGAATTAAAGAAACGAGAGTAAATACAAGCATCAATATGATTCTAGTTACATCAACGAGAATGAGTTAAGAGAGAGGAAGAAAACATGGAATCGATTATGAAAAAATGGTTTGACGAGCTAGATAAAAAGGTGTTGAGAAGGGGGTACAACTTTAGGGAGCGTAGTAGAGAGAAGGTGCACATTTTTTGGATTGTAAAGCTTGAGGGGGAAGAGAACCTATTGATATATTATTGATATATCCCTCAAGGGAAAATTATATTGTTATGTTAGTAGATGCATTCATGATATTTTAAATTATGTTAAACTTTTTTATCTATTTCCTTTGGTTTATTTTATATGTATTAGAGCATTTTTAATTTATTTTCAATTGCAATCAACATTTAATAAGTGATATATCAAATATTTCTAAAAATTTAATACAGGCTACAAACAAAACTTAGGAATAAAATTAATAAAATAATTAACCTTTAATACAAAACCAATAAACAAATATCACATTCATTCTTTAATAACTACATAACTATTACGATTAACCAATTTGTTTCAAACTCGTGGGTGGGATGGAATCTACATTATGGGAAAAATAAGTAAAATACTATTCCATAATGCTACAAAATAGGTGTGTTCTATTGTGATTTCACCCATCTCATACAACAAGCTCCAAAAAAAAGGAATTATATAATAATTATGATCAAACCAAATTGTGTTAAATTAGTAGGATGCATTATGAGATAAAATGATAAAATAATTATAAGCTATTAAAAAAAAGTTGAGTTCTCCCAAGTACAAAATTGAGTTGTCTAAAAAAAATTTAGCTAGTGAGCAACGTGCCCCAATGTTTTTTTTGTTTTAAAGGAATCTACGACCAAACCAATTTGTATCAAAATCTTACGATGGATTATGGGAAAATCAAATTTGTATCAATTTATTATCAATGTATGGATCTGTTAAAATATGTATTTTTAATAACTACATAACTATTATGATAAACCAATTTGTGTCAAACTAGTGAGATGGATTATGTGAAGAAATAAGAAAATAAGTAAAATACAATTCCACCATGCTACCAAATAGGTGTTTTCTATTCTGACTTCACCCATCTCTTACAAAAATATCCACAAAAGAGGAAGTACATAATCATTATGATCAAATCATTTTTTGTCAAATTAGTAGGATGAATTATGGAAAAAAATAAGGAAATAATTAAAAGATATTAAAAAAAAGTTGAGATGTCTGAAGCACAAAATTGAGTTGTCTAAAAACAAATTTATCTCATGGGAAAGTTGCCTCAAAGTTTTTTTTATTTTTAAAGGAATCTACAATAAACATCATTTCACACACGTCCACACAACACATGTCACAAAAGAGGAACTACATATAACCATTATAACCAAACCAGTTTAAAATAGTAGGATGGATTATCGGAAAAACTTATTTGTATCAATTTGTTATCAATGTATGCATGTCTTAAAGTATGTATTTTTAATAACTACATAACTATTATGATCAACCAATTTGTGTTTGCAACATCCCACTCTGGTGCACTGAGCGAACTTATTCTTTGAGGACACTTGCTCACAAGTGATCTGGATGATTATGATATTAAAACATTTGTCTTTGATTATGATGTGTTATGATAGATGACATGATGTTTTATTGCATTGACATAGACATGTGCTATTGACTCGGTTCTACTGAGTGTGCAGGGTTTTGGACCTTGAGGATGTAGAGGTATCAACAGAACCCTTGGACTCCAGACCGAGTCGCGGAGTGTGCTATTGGGGTTCGATGGTTTTACTATGATGTTAGCACATTTGATTAGATGATATGACATGGACAAGTCTGACATGATTGTTGATGATGCAGGCTGACGATAGCTTGTCGACTAGACTCACATAGGGAGTAAAGTGGCCACACACAACTACCAAAGAAGTTGAGGGAGAGGTGTGGATAGCAGCCCTGCCACAACCTACTAGCACTCCCGCCATGGCTCGAACTATAGGTTAACAATTACCTAGTTCGAGAGGACCCATGATGCCATGAGGGCAGTCTGTGAAAGTCGCTCGTGATGATTCTAAGGGGCAGTCAATGAGGCAGAGGCCTTATTCCTTATAATCCCTTTGTCTCCCACAAGTTCACCTAGTAGAGTGTTGACTTGAGGGGTTATTGATGTCTACCAATCAGTCAAGAGGTGAGTGGCACCCTTGGAGCATGTGGTGCATCCTGAAGAGCACATCGTAAAAAGGAAACAAAAGAGGTGAGTGGCACCCTTGGAGTACATAGTGCATCCTGAAGGGCACATCATGTTGATGATGATAGAGGGAGGAACCTAGATGGCCCTAAGGCAGACAACACTTTAAGAAATTTTAAAACAACTTCCCTAATTAAATTTCCCTCAGTTCAGAATCTAAGTTCTAAGTCTAAAACTTCTCTAGGGGTAAAATTTTGTCTACCCTTAAGAAAATATACCATATAAAAATAAAATAATAAAATTAAACTAAAAGCCACTAAAGTAATAGTTTTGTTCTTCATAAATTTTTGGGGGTAAAATGGAGTAAGAATTTAATTAAAATAAGTGGATATAAAATGTCAAGAAGAAAATATTTTATTTTAACTTTTGATAATTTCAAAAGGTACTAAATTAATAAAAGTAAAAAGAGGATAATTTGCACAACTATCTTTTCTAGCTCGAAAAAAAAAAAAAAAGAGGAATGAAGGAAATGTAAAATATTAGGAATTTACGGAAAGGAGGTAACCTAAAGAGGGAAAGAGGGGAACTCATGGTAAAAAGAAAGAAATCAACTTAGGAAAGAATTGGCATTTAAGAAACTTCTAATTTTGAATTGATTTAGCAAATTATTTTTAGGGAAAGCTTTTAAAACCTGTAAGGGAATCTAGGGACACCTAGGAGTAAATTTAGGAGTAACTCTAGGTGGGTGAGGGAAATGAGAGAATAAATAAATTAAAGAATCTTTCTCTGAATCTTTGATACTTGAGCACCAGATGTTGCTCCGAATCTTTGATACTTTGATTCCAACATGTTCAAATATAAAAAAGGAGTTATGACGAGTATTTAGTTTATTCACTTTAGTTCTATGAGAAGATGATAAGCCTCTTCATATCCACGTTGTGATGTCTTCTCTTTAAGACTAGCTATGTATATGTATATAAATAAAAATAAAAATATTAAAAATAAATATTGTTGATAAAAAACACTAAATATCTTTTGTTTTAAAAAATCTCAATTTCTAACATATTTAGATCACTATTATTCATAAATTTAATATAAATTTAAAATCATCAACTAAAAAATATTTAAATTTCCAAAACCCCAATTTCTAACATAGTTAAGCCACCATTACTCATAAACTTAATATAAATTTAAATTTCATAAAATAAAAATTAATTAAAATTTCAAAACTCAATTTAATATAAATTTAAAATCATAAAATAAATAATATTTAAAATTCCAAAACTTCAATTTCTAGATCACTATTATTCATAAATTTAATATAATCTTAAAATCATAAAATAAAAAATATTGAAAATTCCAACTATTTTTAAAAATAATCATACACTCTATATTCAAATAACAAATTAGAATATTAAACAAATGAGTTGTGTGATTAGTTTTTTAAGGCAATAATGGCTATTTCCTTATTTATTTATTATGGACTTAACTAAGTATTACAAATTTTTATTTATGAACTTAACTAACCATTACGTTTTTTTACGATTTTTTTATGTACTTCTTAGATTACTAAACCTACTAAACTGGGAGGCACGGAGACCAAAGAGCCAAACTTGACAAAAGCCCCTACTAGGTTGTTTAACTTCAATATAGTAGAGACGGATCAAACAATGACCCAAACTTGACAAGAGCCCCTACTAGGTTGTTTAACTTGAATATTGTAGAGACGGGTCAAACAATTCAAATAAAAGAAAGAAATTAAAAATCCCACGAGTTTGACACCAATTGGTTAATCATAATAGTTATGTAATTATTAAAAATATATACTTTATCACATGCATACATGATAACATATTTTTGAGACAAAAGACAAGTAATTACCGATCAAAATCGAAAGCAGTTAGACAAGCAACTTTGACACGATACACGTCGCCTCACCTTCGAGGCAAATTATATGCGGTTTTCAAGGTTAAACTTACTCACCCCGGTTAATAACTACTTTTCCTTTTTTCCCAGAAATATGGCCAAACAGTGCACTGGAGTACGAAATAAGTTTTACCACGTAAACCAGGTAAGCATTGTTCAAAGCCCCGCCATAAAAACGGTAATTAAGGTATTCCATCAATTGAGCTGCCATGCGCTTGTCCACAATTCATCCAAAACATATCTATAAATATATGTACATGAACATCTGAACGATACGCTACTCTGCTTTATACCTTGAGCTGTCTCTACAGAAAATTGAAAAGAGCATCTCCTAGACTCGATCTGCGGTCACGCCCGTCACTGACAGCGGCATTGTCTGTGCGGTTTTTCGTTTTTAAGGTATGAGGCAAACCCTTTTATTCTGAAAATTTTCAAGTGTTTTGCAATAAACGGTTACGATTGCTCTCGAGTTTTGGGTTAATTTTGCTCTGAGTTTTTCATAGAGATGGGGAGCCTGGACAAAGAGACGAAAGAGAGAGAAAATGGGGATGTGGAAAGTCGACTCCAGCTGCGTTGCAACGCCATCCAACAGTTTCTTTACCAAAACGCCACTGGCACTGAGAGGATCATTCGAAAAAAGTTCGGTGACAGTCCAGACACCAGCAAGGCTCTTCGCCTGTAAGCTGAGACCGTATATTTGTATTAAGTTTAGGAAAATTGTCTGTTTTTTTTTCACACTTTTAGGGTTAAAGGTTCCGGCAAATGCAGCGATATATCAATTTCATAGTGCCGATGTATTATTTTCGCAGGCTATTAAAGAAAAACAAAGTCAAACGATTCCGAGAAGGAGGAAGAGCGGATCCGTTCGTTTACATGGTCAGAATTAGTTTATTCCCGTTCTATGGGATTAAATTATTTTTTTCAAATTATGAAGCTTTCTATGAAATTTAGTGCCCGTATCGAATTTTTGCCCAGATGCGTTGATGTAACCTTCACTGTGTTGGTGCAGGCTCTGGTTCCTCTTCCTGTCGACCTCGAATGGTTGAATGGTTCCTCCTCCTCCCATCCCACGCGAGTGCCGGATGTCGGACGCGGGTGATTTACTCCAAGTGGTTTAGGTGGAGATTCCGTCATAATTAACTATTCAAGATTCGGGGAATTCTTTTTATGTCCGGAAATAGATTTAGTGTTACGCTTAAGTTGGGAGTAAATCCAGAGTAAATGGGGGATTCGACTGTTATGTATTAAAAAATAATATCTAGTTATTGTTTCAATTAGTTTTACTGTATTTTTAAAAATACACTTTAGAGGCTGCTCATTATTTTTGGAATATTTGAATCTTTGTCTGTCTGAAGATAACAATCATTCTTTTGAACCATCCAAGCTATATTCAATGACTATGATCTTTTCACTTGTTTTGAAGGATTAATCGGTTTTTTTTACTCAAGCTCTAATTTTGTGCAGTAGCTTTCATTTTAATTATACTCTATGATGTAAATATGTTTGAGGGATATTTTTATAAATCT
>ML794196.1:181377-191422 GCA_009831015.1 Picea engelmannii | reverse complement strand
GGGGGGGGGCGCTGACCTTTAAGGAGGTCATCCCTGAGTGTAAGTGGGTTGTCCAAACACAACCCTCGTGTGCACATGGGCAGGAGATAATCTTCCCACGTACACACGTGACTGTCACCAAGACAATGTACACCCTCCAACAAGTGGTAAAAATAAAAAGGCAAGAGTTAACTCTCCAAACTTTGGAATTTTCCAGGATGTATGTTTATCGGAGAGAGAGGGAGCATGAGGACATTGATTTTTTGGTCTAAGAGGACCTACTGCTATCATTGTTTTATCACAATGCAGGTTCTTAAAGTTCTTATAGTGTTTGTTTATGAGGTCACAACCCAGGTTGTTGAATGCTTTGATATATTACTGGCATCCTGACATAGAGGCATTTATGCTCGAGGGGAAATCATTGACTCCAACGACTGAAGACATTTATTTCTTGACTGGTCTCTCAAGGAGAGGGGATCCAATCAACTTGCATACTTTTCCCCCCGGGCCTCACAACATTGAGGAGCTTATTGGACTGCATTGTGAGCCTAGTACTGAGAAAGTAGGTTCTCAGGTGCCTGTACATAAGATCCACAAACTATCACTCAAAGTTATAGTTCTACTCATTGGATGGATCACTAGATCCATGGCTTTGCATCAGGCTTCCCGAGTACACATGCATTGTGCACTACAATGCTTAAATGCACAGATTTTCGACTGGAGTACAACCATGCTGGATTGCATGATGAGACAACTAACAGAGTGTCGGATACGGGAGCACCGAAACTTCCAGTTTGGGATTGTTTTGTTCCTTTTTCTTCAAGAGGGTACCCAGTCTCAATCCTCGAGAGACTATACGAGGGCACGAGGCCTCCCTCCTGGTGTTATGCAGATGGGCAGCGTTGTTTCCGCAACAAGGGGGAGGGGGGACCATTGAGGCCTTCGATGGTAATTTTTTTTACTAGTGGTCATTATAGATTCCGGCAATAGAGGACTACCCCTATGCCAGGATCAATTTTTCTAGGGATCTTGACATGCCTGTACCTCCCAGAGCGAAGCGAGGAGAGATGGGTAAGTTCTCTTTTCAAAGTTATTTTTGTTATGTCTTTTAATATATATCATTTTTTTGTATACAGAGTATCTGACACTTATGTATCTATTATGTATAGATGTGGGACTAGTGCATCCAACAGACTTCTCAAAGATTAGGTGATGTCCTTAAGTAGAGGCAGGACCAACTGCAGTCGTCGGACCAACAGCAATAGCAGGGGGGCCTCCAGCCGGGGAGGCTGAGACAGTATTGATATGGGTAGAGAGGAACCTCACTGTGCTCACTCGTACAGTCCCTATATTGGAGATCGAGGATATCCCACCATCGATGCAACCTCACGTAGTTGGGGTGCCATGAACCTGGTTCCAGCTCTTCCGGTGTTTGGAAAATGCCATTGTTGACTATGGTAGGGCCAACAGGCCCCACCCTTAGCTAGGTTGGACTACTTACGTGCCGAGAGCACATTTTGTATATTTTTGAGGGCATAAGCCTCGTGACTCTTACTGGACATATTTTTGAGGCACTTGTGCCCACCAATGTATTCTAATATTTTTGATATATATCTGGATATTTTACATCTTTGTATGTCTTATGGATTACATCTATTTTACAAATGTATTTACATGTGTGTGTGTGTGATTTTCCTTACACGTGTGCAATATGTCAATCTAATACATGATTATCTAAAGTATCTGTGATTTGATTCAATCTCCTAGGAACATGGATATATGTAATGTAATCAAAGATTCGTTCTAAGAGACGTACCCTAAGAAACCGTGAGTGTAGTGTAGGATCGTAAATGCGGTAAACCCCATTTAACTAGGACACAACCAGTTGAGCATCTAAGTAGACCCAGAGGTGAGATATACCATGYGACAAAGCATCAMGAAGAAACTCTAAAACTGCRTTGTATTCAACGACATTGTTTGTGGCATCACCTAAACAGATACCTCTTGAAGATARAAACTCGCCCTCAGGTTTGAAAATCACCCAAGCTGCGGATGCAAGCCTCCAAGTGTGCYAGCTAGMACCTTMTGCAAACCCAACGAACACCTATGATTCACTTAACATCTTCCACAGTRAAAAAAATGACATAAAAAATGACACGTTCATAAAACCAAAAAGACAAAAACTAAAAAGAAAATGTATAAGAATATACATGTGTTACAAGAAGTCACTCAAGGCRACCCACCTATGAGTAATACTTATTAAGGTATAGCCCATTTCTAGGCTTCATCAAAGCATATCCATCAAAGTCCACTAGACAATAAGCACCCTTCCTTAGAACCTCCTTCACGATGAAAGGTATGAACCACATGGGTTTGGACTTGCCTGCCCCTAGGGGGACCTTATCTTGGTCATAGAGTACGACAAGGTCGCCTTCAATGAAAATCCAAGGACGGATGGACCGATCATACTGACACTTGACTTTTTTTTTGTGAGCCTTGTTAGCCAAGGCTTCATCCTGACACGTCTCATAGAGCTACTCAAGATATAATAAATTCTCCTCAAGCGATGAAGTGTCTGGCAATAACTATATTGTCAATTTTAGAGAGGGGATTTGGAACTCTATAGGCAAGACTTCTTTAAGCCCATAAATGAGTTGAAAATGTGAGAAATCGGTTGCAGTTTTAACAGACATTCAATAGGCCCATAATGTCGAGTACAACATCAAATGTCAATTTGACCTTGCCAAATTGATAATTCGGTGTAGAATAGTCTTAAGGGATTTATTCACAGCTTCCACCTAACCATTCACTTGTGGGTAGTAGGGTGACAAATTTTCTTGCCTCAACCCAATCTTTGATGTTAACTCAAACATCATTTTGTTCTGAAAGTGACTGCCATGGTCAGTGACAATCTCTCTCGGGACACCTAACCTTGCTATTATTAGGTTAAACAAAAAGAAAGTTAACCTAAAATCTCATTTAATTAAAGTTTTAAAAACAATTTCCTAAAATTTCCTCTCCATACAAATGTCCCTCATCCCCTACATTCCTCCATAAATTAATTTCTTTAATTAAGTAATTATCTTTATTTCCCTCACCCACCTAGAGTTACTCCTAGAATCACTCCTGGGTGTCCCTAGGTTCCCTTACAGGTTTTAAAGGCTTTCCCCATTATGAAATTGCTAATTCAGTTTAAAATTAGAAAGCTCTTAAATGTAGATTCTTTAGTAAGTTGAATTCCTGTTTTTTTCCTTAAGTTCCCCTTTTTCCTTTTTATGTAACCTCTTTTCCCTAGTTTCCTATTTTTTTTATTTTCCCTGCTTCCCCTTTTTCTTAGAACTCAAAAAGACAAGTGTGGAATTTAACCCCTTTTCCCTTTTATCATTAATTTAGTATCTTCTTAAATTATTAAAGATAAAATAATTAATTCTCTCTTTACATTTTATATCCACATGTTTTATTTCTTATGAATAATTAATTTCTTACTGCCTTCATGTTACAAAATTTTATGAGATCGTAATTATTATTTAAGTGGTTTTTATTTTAAGTTTTTATTATTTTTATTTTATTTTATCTATTTATTTAATTATTATTATTATTTTTTTTTTAAAGGTAGACAAAATTTTACCCCTAGCGTAATTTTAGAGTTAGAACTTAGATTTTGTATTGGGTAACATTTAATTAGGGAAGTTGTTTTAAAATTTCTTAGCATGTTATTTGTCTTAGGGCCATCTAGGTTCATCCCTCTATCATCATCAACGTGATGTGCCCCTCAGGACACACTAGGTGCTCCAAGGGTGCCACTCACCTCATATGTTCCTTTGCGCGAAGTGCCCTTCAGGATGCACTAGGTGCTCCAAGGGTGCCACTCACCTCTTGAATGATTGGTAGACATCAATAACCCCTTCAATCAATACTCCGGCAAGTGAACTTGTGGGATACTAAGGGCCTCTAAGGAATACGTTCTTTGCCTCATTGCGTGCCCCTTAGAATCATTGTGAGCGACTGTCGCAGTCTTCCCTCATGACATCGTCGGACCTCTCGAACTAGGTAATCGTTAACCTACAGTTCGACCCACAATGGGAGTGCTAGTAGGTTGTGGCAGGGCTATTGTCCACACCTCTCCCTCAACCTCCCTGGTAGTCATGTGTGACCCCTTTACTCCATATGTGAGTCTGGTCGGCAAGCTATCGTTAGTCTGCATCATCAACAAATCATGTCAGAACATATCCATATCATATCATCCAGTCATATGCACTAAAATCACATTAAATCAATTTAATCCCATTGGTACACTCCCTGACTAAATCCGGAGTCCAAGGGGTTCCATCGATGCCTTGACATCCTCTAGGTCTGTAATCCTGCACACTCAATAAAGCCGAGTCAATAGCACCTGTCTATGTCAAAGCGGTAAAACAACATGTCATCATCCCATAATGCCTCATAATCAAAATTAAAAGTTTTAATAGCATAATAATACGGATCACTTGCGAGCAAGTGTCCTCAAATAATAAGTTCGCTCAATGCACCAGAGTGGGATGTTACAATAAGTCCTAATACAATCTATCATACACCAATTAAGAGAGAATATTGTTGCCTAATCGCTTGCTCTGAATGACATCTTGCACTCTATGAAACTCCCGCGCATCGATTATCGAGACTTCACCAGTACCTCTTAGCCAATGCTAGGGGTACTCTTCTTCCCCCATAGCCCCCCAAGCCGCAAAGGGGCCACACACTCACTATCCAGAGATTTCGACTAGCTCCCAGCTCGCCTCGTAAGGCCAAGCTACCACTCCTCATTGATCTGGGTATCCCAACTCCGACAAGTTAAGTTAGTCAAAAAGATATTTCTACATTGTAACATTACACAAACAGAAGATGATCCAACCTCCATCATCTCCCTTCATTATATAGAGTTTCGTGGTTCCTTACTTTCCAAAATTTCTCTTTTTGTTAATTTTTTATAATTAAATTCCTAAAAATTCCTCCCCGTACAAGTGTCACACATCCCCTTCCTTCCTCCATAAATTAACTTCTTTAATTAATTAATTATCTTTATTTCCCTCACCCACCTAGAGTTACTCCTAGAATCATTCCTATGTGTCCCCAAAATCTCTTACATGTTTTAATGGTTTTCCTTATTATTAAATTGCTAATTCAGTTTAAATTAGAAAGCTCTTAAATGGTAGATACTTTACTAATTTTGACTTTCCACTCTTTTCCTTATGTTCCCCCCTTTTCCCTTTTTATGCTTACCTTGTTTCCTAGTTTCCTAATATTTTACATTTTCCCTCTTTCCCCTTTTTGTTAGAACTCAAAAAGGCAAGTGTGGATTTTAACCCTTTTTCCCTTTTCTCTTTTAGCTAAAATACTTTATATGTTTTCTCTGAGTTTTTCATAGAGATGAGGAGCCTGCACAAAGAGACGAAAGAGAGGGAAAATGAGGATGTGGAAAGTCGACTCCAGCTGCGTTGCAACGCCATCCAACAGTTTCTTTACCAAAACGCCACTGGCACTGAGAGGATCATTTGAGAAAAGTTCGGTGACAGTCCAAACACTAGCAAGGCTCTTCGCCTGTAAGCTGAGCCCGTATATTTGTATTAAGTTTAGGAAAATTGTCTGTTTTTTTTTCACACTTTTAGGGTTAAAGGTTCCAGCAAATGCAGCGATATATCAATTTCATAGTGCCGATGTATTATTTTCGCAAGCTAGTAAAGAAAAACAAAGTCAAACGATTCATAGAAGGAGGAAGAGCGGATCCGTTCGTTTACATGGTCAGAATTAGTTTATTCCTGTTCTATGGGATTAAATTATTTTTTTCAAATTATGAAGCTTTCTATGAAATTTAGTGCCCATATCGAATTTTTGCCCAGATGCGTTGATGTAACCTTCACTGTGTTGGTGTAGGCTCTGGTTCCTCCTCCCGTCGACCTCGAATGGTTGAAGGACGAAAACTATTCAAGATGTCCCACGCGATTGACGGATTTCGGACGCGAGTGATCTACTCCGTCATAATTAACTATTCAAGATTCGGGGAATTCTTTTTATGTCGGGAAATAGATTTAATGTTATGCTTATGTTGGGAGTAAATCTAGAGTAAATGGGGGATTCAACTGTTATGTATTAAAAAAGAATATCTAGTTATTGTTTCAATTAGTTTTACTGTATTTTTAAAAATACACTTTAGAGGCTGCTGATTATTTTTGGAATATTTGAATCTCTGTCTGATGATAACAATCATTCTTTTGAACCATCCAAGCTATATCCAATGACTATGATCTTTTCACTTGTTCTGAAGGATTAATTGGTTTTTTTTACTCAAGCTCTAATTTTGCGCAGTAGCTTTCATTTTAATTATACTCTATGATGTAAATATGTTTAAGGGATATTTTTATAAATCTCAAGCTTAAAATGTGATTCAAATCTGAAATTTTTGTTTAAGTAATGTAGATAATGCTTAAATAGTTATGTTTTTTTATGCTTTTTTGAAAGTTAGTGTAGAAATTTGTATTAAACAACAAGAAAATACAGTTGTATACAAATTATGGTTAAAATAGCAATAGAAAAGAATTACTCCACTCAGTTTAGGCCAGGTTAATCATAATGTTTAACTTTCAAAAGAAAATATACTATTTATCAAAAAGAAAAATAACTAAAGCATAGCTAATAAACTCATAAACTCGATGGCTAGTATGAATAAAACAAGACATTTATATTGGTTGTGCTTTATTGGAGATTACGGTCTCTTAGAACTCTAACTTGGTACATGACTCTTCATCTTGAAGTCTATTCCACTGGTAAGCTTTGTTATAGCAGGAAAACCCTTCTACGCACTACACCAAGGTTCTAAAATGTAGGCAAAGCTAACCGTCTAAAGTCTCCTACTTTTTATCAACTATCAAGACGTTATCCCACAATCATACATAAAAGACAAAGTATTGGAATCTGATAGGCATACCTTAAACTCCGCATCCGGTGTCGATCCCTTTGCGCTCGGTTGTTTCCTGACCATAAGTCTCCTCCCAAGGCTGACCTACATTCACCAAAAGAAAAACAAGAAACTACAAGCATGCATTCTATGTATGCATTTGTGGGTTAGACATCATGACCAAGAAATCTAAACAAATCATAAATATTTAAGACGTCATTTGGCGGGACAGAAAAAGTACTTCTTTATATTAATCTCACAAAAGTCGTTTACAACATGAAACCGACACTGCTCCTTCAACTTGGTCCTGGGCTCCTCTTCACCATGCACCAACTGCTTCCACATGTTCTTCTCCTCTTCAATTCTCTCTAGAAAAATGGAAAGGATTTGCAAAGGAGGAAGAAGGCATTCTGGCTCAAACTCACAATGTGGTTGCAAAATATTGGGGCAACCGGGGAATATTGAAATGGACAGAGTTTCTATGCTCTCGTTCTTCTTTTTGGAATGGGGCCACAACACCTTCTTTTATAGGCCAAAAGAGATAGTAACGGTTGGAGTGACTAGCTATGGGCGGTCAAACAAGTAAGTAATGGTCCGAAAACCCGTATCCATATTCAATTTTCATTTTTCGTGATTTTTTGTGAGTGTACGCGAGCTATAGTGGTGCAGAAAGCATGTGTACGAGGGAACTAGTGGTGTGGGGTGCATACACCTTCAAACCAATAGTTTTTAGAAGAGTTCTTCAGTGATGGCTTGGAAAAGATAGAAAGTAAGATGGCTTGATGCCAGGTATGCATGTCTAGTGCAGTTTAGGGTTATAACAGATGCCCCCTAATGTGTGAGGTCAGAAGAACATCTGATGGATGAAATACATTACAAATGTTCAGCAATGTACGGAGCGAGTGAGCCTAGGGACCAGAGTTCGGGAGGTACCATCTACAAAATAACAATTTGTCTCACCGAGACGGGCATACCCATGCTCGAGATGAATTAAGATCATGGCTACCAATCAAATACACTGCAGATCAATGTCATATAACTATATAAAGTGTATCCACGAGCAGTACAAGTTCAAAATCTTCATAACTTTGGTAGGAGTGTAATATCCGTGCATGAATTCACTACCCAAAGGTCTTCGATGACTTGTTTCAAACAGATAAGAGGATCTCGATGATCAAGAAGATAAATTCATTGATTTCGAACAAGGACTTGATTGGTCTTTTTGGATGGTTGGGCATGACAACAAGAGACAAACTGGAGAAGGGTTGACTCAAGTTTAGTAAAACTTCCCTTGGATGAAAGCACGACAAAAGATGATACTTAGGCAACATGGAATTGACATAAGTTCATGATGGAGGAGCCAACACGAACTCTCCAAATGTTTTTAAGGATAAGAAAATGGAGGAGGAAACATCTCTAAGTAGAGAGAACAATTTCCTAAGGTCATATTGAATCCTAGGTCTTGACGAACAAACGAAAGGATGTTCTTTGTCCAAGGGCGACTCATTGTGTTGTTAAAAAAAGAAAATACTTTTCCCTTCCTCTTTTTGGGGTATATTTGATTTTTTTTTGTCTTTTTCAATAATTTTGGGAAGCTTTGAAAAAGAATAAAAGAATGCTACATTACAAAGGAGGATCGAGGGGACATATGCAGGAAAAGGACACTTGGGAAAAATCCTCCATGGGTCAATGTGTCAAGGCACAGAGGTAAAGTGCTACAAGGCTTGCGTATAAGGCATGTTCAAAATGGTTCAGTTGAGAGAAACATAGAGCCAACATTAGGCCAAAGATGCAGGGATGCAAATGCGATTAATAAGACATAATGATAACATCATTCGATGTAATTTTAATGAGCTCAGAGAAGTTAAGCTCAATGGATTTTCATTTTTTGAGAGTCTGAAAAAGAATAAAAGGAGACTCTACTAAGGTACCTTTTTCAAAAGTACTCTAGTCGTATCAAAAAAGGGGTATACTAGCACCGAACAGACGTCTATTCAAAAATGATTTTAACGAGTGTGTCACAGACAATATCACTCGATAATCTTTTCATATTTAAGGAGTCTGAAAATATTTTAACTATGGACTTCGTAAGGGGTATTCTTCTTGACCAATTTAATGAGTGTGAAGAGACAATGTCACACAATAATCTTCTAAATTTTAGGGAGTCTGAAAAGAGATTAACTATGGACTCTATGGGGGTTCATTTTCCATAAATTTAGTCTCTCAAGCCTGAAAAAGGGTTAAACTTATACCTGAGAATACACTTCTAGTGAACCAAAGTTCCTAGAGTATACCTTTGTTCTTACAATTGACCATTTGGACCGAAAAAGGGGTAAACTACAGTCGGAAAGACAGGTCTTCAAATTTTAGTTTGGGGAGTGTGAAGGGCAACAAGATCGCTCGACAATATTTTCATGTTTAGAGGGTCTGAAAAGGGATTAAAAGAAGACCCGTTTCTTTTTAGAGTCATAAGGGTGAGGTAAAAAGTGAGAATGAATCATGAAAGTGAGGCTCAAACTCGTAATTAAGAACAACTAATAAGGACTCTCGAGCCTATGATCATTAACGACGACATGGACACCAAAATGAAACTACGATCTACCTAGGGAATCCATGTGAAGGTAATCTCTACCACTAAATTACAACACTTCTAGAGTAGGAGTGACAGTTCTGTGTCGCAATTTGGTGGTATCGATCATATGGCAAAGCGAAAAAAACAATGAGGTGCAATAAGTGGAGGTGGAAAACCATCCTATATGCAAAAATCTAGAAAAATGAAGTTTTACCAAAAGACCTTTAAAAATGACCCAACTCTCAAAAAATTTCCCAAATACCCACAGTAACAGTTATCATAACATCCCCCAAGAAACTAAAAAACCATAGTGAACAATTTTCAAGCTAGGAAAAATGACAAAAGGGTCCAAAAAATGACAAATGCGAGCCAAAAAGTCTATTAATAGAATGTTAGTAGCTCATTATCACCATTGTAAATTGAGAATTGACCAAAAGTCAAAAAACACCCATTTGTCAAAAGAGTTGATTACGGGAGATTCAGTGGACAAAACAAACTTCTGCTTGGATCAAGTAAGTACAAACTAGCCCCTCTTGGAATTCATTCTTCCTTTTTTTCATTTT
>ML794196.1:138822-177116 GCA_009831015.1 Picea engelmannii | reverse complement strand
TTTTTATTTTTATTAATTTAGTACCTTTTGAAATTACCAAAAGTTAAAATAAAATATTTTCTTCTTGACATTTTATATCCACTTATTTTAATTAAATTCTTACTCCATTTTACCCCCAAAAATTTATGAAGCACAAAACTATTACTTTAGTTGTTTTTAGTTTAGTTTTATTATTTTATTTTTATATGGTATATTTTCTTATGGGTAGACAAAATTTTACCCCTAGAGAAATTTTAGACTTAGAACTTAGATTTTGAACTGGGCAATATTTAATTAGGGAAGTTGTTTTAAAATTTCTTAAAGTGTTGTCTGTCTTAGGGCCATCTAGGTTCCTCCCTCTATCATCATCAACGTGACGTGCCCTTCAGGATGCACTATGTGCTCCAAGGGTGCCACTCACCTCTTTTGTTTCCTTTTTACGACGTGCTCTTCAGGATGCACCACATGCTCCAAGGGTGCCACTTGCCTCTTCACTGATTGGTAGACATCAATAACCCCTCGAGTCAACACTCCGCTAGGTGAACTTGTGGGAGACAAAGGGCTTCTAAGGAATAAGGCCTCTGCCTTATTGCGTGCCCCTTAGAATCATCGCGAGTGACTGTCACTGTCTGCCCTCACGGCATCATGGGTCCTCTCTAACTAGGTAATTGTTAACCTATAGTTCGAGCCATGGCGAGAGTGCTAGTAGGTTGTGGCAGGGCTGTTGTCCACACCTCTCCCTCAACTTCTCTAGTAGTCATGTGTGGCCACTTTACTCCATATGTGAGTCTGGTCAACAAGCTATCGTCAGCCTGCATCATCAACAATCATGTCAGACATGTCCACATCATATCATCTAATAAAATGTGCTAACATCATAGTAAAACAATCGAACCCCAATAGCACACTCCCTGACTCAGTCTGGAGTCCAAGGGTTCTGTTGATGCCTCTACATCCTCAAGGTCCAAAACCCTGCACACTCAGTAGAACCGAGTCAATAGCACATGTCTATGTCAATGTACTAAAACATCATGTCATCTATCATAACGCATCATAATCAAAGACAAATGTTTTAATATCATAATAATCCAGATCACTTGTGAGCAAGTGTCCTCAAAGAATAAGTTCACTCAGTGCACCAGAGTGGGATGTTGCAAACACAAATTGGTCGATCATAATATTTATGTAGTTATTAAAAATACATACTTTAAGACATGCATACCTTAATAACAAATTCATACAAATTAGTTTTTTCCATAATCCATCCTACTATTTTGAACTGGTTTGGTTATAATGGTTATATGTAGTTCCTCTTTTGTGACATGTGTTGTGTGGACGTGTGTGAAATGATGTTTATGGTAGATGCCTTTAAAAATAAAAAAACTTTGAGGCACCTTTCCCATGAGCTAAATTTGTTTTTAGACAACTCAATTTTGCGCTTGGGACATCTCAACTTTTTTTTAATATCTTTTAATTATTTCCTTATTTTTTCCCATAATTCATCCTACTAATTTGACAAAAAATGATTTGATCATAATAATTATGTACTTCCTCTTTTGTGGATATTTTTGTATGAGATGGGTGAAGTCAGAATAGAAAACACCTATTTGGTAGCATGGTGGAATTGTATTTTACTTATTTTCTTATTTCTTCACATAATCCATCCCACTAGTTTGACACAAATTGGTTTATCATAATAGTTATGTAGTTATTAAAAATACATATTTTAACAGATACATACATTGATAATAAATTGATAAAAATTTGATTTTCCCATAATCCATCGTAAGATTTTGATACAAATTGGTTTGGTCGTAGATGCCTTTAAAACAAAAAAAACATTGGGGCACGTTGCTCACTAGCTAAATTTTTTTTAGACAACTCAATTTTGTACTTGGGAGAACTCAATTTTTTTTAATAGCTTATAATTATTTTCTTATTTTATCTCATAATCCATCCTACTAATTTAACATAATTTGGTTTGATCATAATTATTATATAATTCCTTTTTTTTTGGAGCTTGTTGTATGAGATGGGTGAAATCACAATAGAACACACCTATTTTGTAGCATTATGGAATAGTATTTTACTTATTTTTCCCATAATGTAGATTCCATCCCACCCACGAGTTTGACACAAATTGGTTAATCATAATAGTTATGTAGTTATTAAAGAATGAATGTGATATTTGTTTATTGGTTTTGTATTAAAGGTTAATTATTTTATTAATTTTATTCCTAAGTTTTTGTTTGTAGCCTATATTAAATTTTTAGAAATATTTGATATATCGCTTATTAAATGTTGATTGCAATAGAAAATAAATTAAAAATGCTCTAATACATATAAAATAAAGCAAAGGAAATAGATAAAAATGTTTAACATAAGTTAAAATATCATGAATGCATCTACTAACATAACAATATAATTTTCCCTTGAGGGATATATCAATAATATATCAATAGGTTCTCTTCCCCCTCAAGCTATACAATCCAAAAGATCTGTACCTTCTCTCTACTACACTCCCTGAAGTTGTACCCCCTTCTCAACACCTTTTTATCTAGCTCGTCAAACCGTTTTCTCATGATCGATTCCATGTTTTCTTCCTCTCTCTTAACTCATTCTCGTTGATGTAACTAGAATCATATTGATGCTTGTATTTAATCTGGTTTCTTTAATTCTATTAGCTATAATAATGTTTTAACTAGGATTATCTCTTAAAGAGTGATGTTTTTTTCTCTTAAACAATTAGTGGTTTATGTACTACACCCTGGTGTGGAATTTGATGTCCCACAGAAGGTTTTTTTCATTTTAAGATGTATTTGACAGGTAGATACCAAATCTACATGGCATCATTTACCAAATTTGATGTTTCCCTACTCCCACTTTTCTTAATAACCTAAGAAAACTACAGAATTGAAAAAGGTTCGTTCTAAGCCTAAATGAAACACTAAACCAAATTTGATGTTGCGCTACTTTTCTCTTCTTACACTACACTAATTTACTCAAAGGTTAGATGTAAAATTTGAGTTGATGCTTCTATCTCCCAGCTAAAAGGGATACTAGTATTTCTTCTTTTGAAGTTCCAGAAGAAATCTCTATATAACAACTAAAAAAATGACACTCATGAGTCTGAGAAAAACATAAAATGACCACCATAAAAAATAAATGACCATCATTAAATTTTCCAGAAGCAACCTCTATATAAAAACTAAAAAAAATGGCACTCATGAGTCTGCCAAAAACATAAAATGACTAGCATAAAACATAAAAAAACAAATGACCATCATTAAATTTTCACTTGAAAGTTATAATAAATTTGAAATTTGAGCCTTGGACATACCTATTTTGTAGCGTAGTTGAACTACCTTTAGAACTAAAAAATTTCTTTGGCATTGTTTTTTTCTCCTCTTTTATAAATGGGTAAATTGAGGGACTTTTCCCAAGAGGTAAATTTGTTCTTCGAGAAAAATAAAATTTGTTTTACTTATCTTTATCATTTTTTCCCCATAATCACTCCTACGAATTTGGCACAAATTGGTTTCATCATAATGGTTATGTCGTTCCTCTTTTCTGGCATGTATTGTGTGGGTCTGTGTGAAATCATATTTATTGTAGTGTCTTGGAAATGATTTTAGAGTTAAAAATAAATTCTTTGACATTGTTTTTTCTCTCCTCCTTTGAAGATGGGTAAATTAAGACACATTGTCCATGAGAAAAAATTGTGATTTTCAAAATTCAATTTGTTTTTAATATTGTTTAACTGTTTCCTTATTTTTTCTCATAATTAGTCTTAGGATTTTGATACAAATTGGTTTGATCATAATGGTTATATGTAGTTCCTCTTTTGTGGCATGTGTTGTGTGGGTGTGTGTGAAATCATATTTATTGTAGTGTCTTGTAAATGCATTTAGAGATAAAAAGAAATTATTTGGCATTATTTTTTTCTCATCCTTTAAAAATGGGTAAATTAAGGGACTTTGGTTATGTCGTTCCTCTTTTGTGGAATGTATTCTATGGGCATGTGTGAAATCATATTTATTGCAGTGTCTTAGAAATTCTTTTAGAGCTAAAAATAATTTCTTTGACATTGTTTTTATCCTCCTCCTTTAAAGATGGGTAAATTGTTAAATTTGTTTCTAGACAAGTCAATTTTGTACTTGGGACAAGTTAGCTTTTTTTTAAATATTTTAATTATTTCCTTATTTTTTGACATAATCCATCCTACTAATTTAATACAAATTTGTTTGATTATAATAATTATGTAGTTCCTCTTTTGTGAAGCTTGTTGTATAAGATGGGTGAAATCACAATAGAACACATGTATCAATTCCAAGGAATCACACCAAGCTCTTATGAGATCATCAATTCCCATTGAATGGAAAATCTTCTCAAAAAGGTCACTTGGGTATTATTTCCCAAATACATTCCATTCAAGCAGTTGAGATAACCTTCATGCCTATTGACCTCCAGTCTATCATATCCAAATGCCAAGTTGTTTTTTCCACTCCCCGAGGAATTCCTCCTTCCCATAGTGTTCATGATCATTCCATTCATCTTGTCCCTAATAGTGATCTATATGGATATTGGTGGCCACCCATCTTTTCCAACTGGCTCAAAACAGTTCTCTAACATTTTTGGCAATTTACTATTTTTAGCAATTTTTGCTTCCGGGGCCTTTTTGAGGGCCTAAATGAAGGTTTTTCAGTATATATCTCCTCAATAATAGATAAATGCATCATTGATCCCCCAAGATGAATATCCTCAATGATACCTTTCCAACAGGCTATCACATGCCTAAAACGGAGATCATATGCAAAAGTTACGACCCCGGGAAGTTGATGTACTAGCTTACCCAAATAGGGCCCACATGACTTTTGGCGCTTCATCTCCTAGGGTTAGGTTTTTGGATGTCTAGGATTTTTGGAATTCTTTCTTATTGTAGAAAGGCCTTCAGAGCCTCATTGTAACCTGTTTCTTGTGAATGGGTGATGTCGTCACATCTCTTCTCAGAGATAAGCTGCCACCATTCCAGCAAGCTTGTTTCCGCTACATTTTACAGTTTCAGCTTATTTTGTTATTGAATAGAAAACTAGTTTTGTTGTATCTCTGTTATTTTGTGTTAAGAACCTATTAATAATATGTATTCATTTCGTTCTTCTCATAAAATTTGGATCCATGGTATCAGAGAGGTCTGCTCCTTGTCGTCTTAATGCATGTCCCCAACAAGGTCAGAGTACAAAGAGTTGGGTCTCGAGCTTGTTTCCCTTGAGGAAAGAAGCTCTCGCATGCCTAAGTGACCTACCATGGTAGGAGAAAAGAAATATGATGGTACAGAAGATCCTTTGAAACTGTTCATTGAGAAATCCCTCATGCAACAGAGGAATAAGATGATGGATAGTTTCGGGCAAATCCTTCGATGACTACCAACAGGCGACGCATCTTCTTTGAACGGAGGCGTCACCCCCTTCAAGGTACAAATAAACTTTGATATTCCTATATTTGAAGGTTAGATAGTCATAGATGTTGTAGACAAGTGGTTGAATCTACTAGAAGGGTATTTTTCTGTCCATAAATTTTTGAATAGAGAAAAGATTACTTTTTTGCTCCTCAAAGTCGTTCCCCATATCAAAGATTGGTGGGAAACTTTCTGTGAGTAAAAGGAAATAGAGGAAACCTCATTACTTTCAGTCACGACCACCTGGGAATCCTTCAAGGATGCTATTAAGGAACAATACTACCCTGTCGGAAGTTATGACGACCTGTATACCAAATGGACCACACTGCGGCAAGAAAGAGACCAAGCAATGCTAGATTTCACAAATATCTTCCATACCTTGCGCACCAAGTTGGGTTTCAAATATTCAGAGCGACATCTGGTGCTCAAGTATCGCAGTTCTCTACATAGTTACATCTAGACCGAAATGGAATTTTCGGACATCTCATCCTACCGATATGATGTCAAAATTGAGCAAAAGCTCAAACAAAAGACACGAAAATTTGGGCCTAGGAACCCCTCACAAAAAAATCCAGGAAAGGGAGGCCCCAACCCACTGAACAAAGGACAGAACAAAGATGGACAGTATCAAGACAACCAGTACAAGCCGCAAGGAAGGAAGGACACCAGAAAGAAAAAGAAAGATATCAGGAAGTGGTGCAACTTCCATAAGAGCCCTTAGCATAACACTGCATACTGTCGCTCAAAGCAGTCGTTGGTGGCCGAAGTGAAATCCTTTGAATCAGATATAGATTCTGACTTCGAGACAGAACCAAAAAGAGAAAGATGGATCATTGGCACGGAACCCAATGCCACCATTGCTACTACCAAGCTCCGGCCTGGTGAACCAGACGAGCCAGAAGAAGGAGAGCACCTCTTCCATTCACAAATGTGGGTAAAAGGCACCTCACTGCACTTCATCGTTGATAGAGGTAGCCAGAAGAACATCATCTCAGCAGAGGTCATCAAGTGGATGGCCCTGCTAACAATGCCACACCCACAACCCTACACCATTGGATGTCTCCACCAATGAAGCGATCTCTGCATCAACAAACAGTGTCGACTGTCGTATGGCATCAAGCCCTTCAAAGATGAGGTATTTTTTGATGTTTCTCCTCTTGAAGTTTGTGATGTTCTTTTGGGCCAACCTTATTTATGGAAATGTCATGTTGTATATGAGTCTAGGCCTCATAGTGTTATTATTACTTTGAACAAGAAATTGTACAGGATACCCAAGGCAGTCCCACCTAGTGCTATTTCCTTGATCTCTGCTAAGAAATGCAGGAAGGTCATCTCTCAGAAGAGGAAGTTTGTTTTCTTCGTGATTCACTCTCAGAATAAGTGAAATACCACAACCACATCCACGGTCTCTGCGGCCGATCTCTCCACATAGCAGAAGAAGGTAGATAAGGACGTGGAAGAATACTCAAATATCTTCTCCTTACCTACAGGGGTACCTCTACACTGCCAGGTCAAGCACCCCATCGATCTAACCCCCGGCACACTACTGCCCAATGGGCCATTCTATCATCGCTCTTTGTTAGAGAAAGAGGAGATCAAGTGACAAATACAAGAACTTATCCACAAGGGGAACATCTGCCCAAAGTCATCACCTTGCGGGAGCCCAATCGTGCTAGTATAGAAGAAAGATGGAACCTGGAAACTCTGTATTGATTACCGAGCTCTGAATAAAATCACTGTTAGAAACTGATACCCGATTCCCTGAATTGATGACCTCTTTGATCAACTCATGGGGGCCAAATACTTCAGTAATATTGATCTAAAGTTTGGCTACCACCAGGTCCCAATAGAATAGACAGATGTATGGAAGACCACCTTCTAGTCAAAGGAAGGAATTTTTGAATGGTTGGTCATGCCCTTTGGTTTGAAAAATGCTCCAACCACTTTCATGAGGATGATGGATAATATCCTGCACCATTCACCAATACATTTTTAGTGGTGTATCTGGATGACATTCTAATTTACAGCAAGACTTGGGCCGAACACTTGTAGCATATTCGGCAAGTTCTGTACACCCTGCGGAAGCACAAGCGATATGCAAACCTAGAAAAATGCTCCTTCGGCATGGACAGGGTCCATTACTTGGGCTACATCATTGATCAGCATGGTGTACATGTGGATCCATCCACGATCCAAGTCATTCGTAACTAGCCAACCCCAGCAACACTCACTGAGCTTCAGAGCTTCTTGGGACTTGCTAATTTGTACCACACATTCATGTTGGGTTTCTCCCATATTGCATGGGCCATCAGCCAAATAAATAGGGGTGGTGGTTAGGAAATATTTGCATGGGGTTAGTCCCAACAACAAGCATTCGATGATTTTAAGCAACGCTTGTTCTCAACCCCAATACTTTCACTGCCAAACCTACAACATCCCTTTGAAATTGAGACATATGCTTCAGAATATGTTGTGGGCATCATTCTCACTCAGCACAACCACCCCATGGCCTATCATAATGAGACATTGTCAGATACTGTCTGTAAGTACCCTACTTAAGACAAAGAAATGTACTCCATTATGCAAGCATGCCGCCAGTGGAGACATTACATTCTTGGGAAGGAGACAATCATCCACACTGATCATAAGCCACTACAGTTCATGCAGACACAGGGAAAACTGCAGAATGACCGCCATCAAAAGTGGTCCACATACTTGCAGCAATTCTACCTCAACATCAAGTATAAAACAGGAAGCACCAATCACGTCATTGATTGCCTCAGCAGACCCCTGATTGCAGCACTCACCACGGTTCTAGACTCTTGCAGCCATGAGACATATGGGTGGCCCCAACTCTATGAGACAGACCCTGACTTCGCCACCACCTACCAAATATTGGATGCAAATGTAGTTGTCGATAATTTCCATCTTCAGGATGGGTTGTTGTGTCGTCTGGGCCCTATCTGTGTTCCATCAAGTGAGCGAGTGAAGATGATCTAGGAAGCCTACTACAGTCGGGTGGCAGGACACTTCGGCGTTGAAAAGACAGTGGCGATGCTACAAAAACATTTCTAATGGCCGAAACTTTGACAGGAGGTCGACAAGTATTACAGGTCCTGCACTGCCTGCGTTATTGCCAAACCATCCACTAAGAAATAGGGCCTATACACCCCTCTTCCTACTCCTAACAATCCATGGGAATCCATCTCAATGGACGACATGTCGGGCCTCCCATCCACCAAGTGGGGAAATGACTATGTTTTTGTGGTTGTTGATCGCATTTTTAAGATGGCGATTCTACTTGACTGTAAGAAGAGCATCACAGCAAAGGCCACTACCAAGCTCTCCTTTGAATGAGTTTGGGTACATTTTGGAATCCCACAAAGCATTGTCTCATATCGAGATAGTCGATTTCTCAACACATTGTGGTCAAGCCTCTAGTCATTGATGGACACCAAGCTCACCAAATCCACATCCTTCCACCCCCAGGTAGATGGCCAAACTGAGGTTGTAAATTGAATGATTGTGCATATCCTTCGCATGTATAATTCAAAGAACCATCGCACATGGGATGAGAGCCTTCCCTATGTCCATTATATCTACAACTGCACCTTGCATAACTCAACCGACCACAGCCCCTTCCAAGTGTGGTTGGGATTCCAACCATTGGGTCCCATAGATGTTGCACTTCCCCTTGCGGTCACCTCGATCGACTCATCTTTTTCTCCAACTGAAGCTGAAAAAGCCACCCAGTTCATTGAATGGATCCAACACATCCGTCAACAGGTTTAGGATATCCTACAAAAGTCCAATGACAAGTACAAACAACGCCATGGTCAACATTGGGTGCCACATAAGTTTCAGGTGGGCGACAAAGTTTGGTTGCACTTGCAGAAAGAAGGCCTTACAGGACCCCATTGGAAGCTTCTCCCACTCTGTTATGGATCATATACTGTCACCAAGGTTGTGGGGGATAATGATTTTGAGCTCAACATTCCTCCTTTCTTTGGCCTGCACCCAGTGTTCAACGTGGATCTCCTTCGCCCTTATTTCCCACCATTATTGGACACCTCAGAAGTAGCAGAATAGCTGACACCAATAGATCTCAGCTCCAACTGCCTACAACAAACATCCAATGATCATATTGTTGATAGACAGATCAAGGGCACTCAACAAAAAAGGATCCAACTTTATCGAGTCGTCAATGCAGGGCACCTCCTGCACCAAGGCAAGTGTCTAACCCAAGGCCAAATTCAACAGAAATTTCCTCATCTAATGGGGGACATTAATGTAATGGATACCATTTCTTCCTAAGGAGGGAGGATTTATCCACATGACTTTTGGCGCTTCATCTCCTAGGGTTAGGTTTTTGGATGTCTAGGGTTTTTGGCATTCTTGCTTATTGCAAAAAGGCCTTAAGATCCTCATTGTAACCTGGTTCTTGCAAATGCACGTTTTCGTCACATCTCTTCTCAGAGATAAGCCGCCACCATTCCAGGAAGCTTGTTTCTGCTGCATTTTATAGTTTCAGCTTATTTCGTTATTGAATAGAAAACTAGTTTTACTGTATCTCTGTTATTTTTTCTTAAGAACCTGTTAATAATCTGTATTCATTTCATTCTACTCATAAAATCAGGATCAATGGTATCAGAGTGGTCTGCTCCTTGTCGTCTTAATGCATGTCCCCAACTAGGTCGGTGTACAAAGAGTTGGGTCTCAAGCTTGTTTCTCTTGAGGACAGAAGCTCTTGCATGCCCAAGCGACCTCCCATGGCAGGATAAAAGAGATATGATGGGATAGGAGATCCTTTCAAACTATTGATTGAGGAAGCCATCACACAACAGGGGAATGAGATGATGAATAGTTTCACGCAAATCCTTCGGCGACTACCAACAGGTGATGCATCTTCTTCGAACGGAGGCATCGCCCCCTTCAAGGTACAAATAAACTTTGATATTCCTATATTTGAAGTTCAGATAGACACATATGTCGTAGACAAGTGTTTGAATCTAATAGAAGGGTATTTTTCTGTTCATAAATTTTCGAATAGAGAAAAGATTACTTTTGCGCTCCTCAAAGGCATTCGCCATGTCAAAGATTTGTGGGAAACTTTCTGTGAGCAAAAGGAAACAGAGGAAACCTCATTATTTTCAGTCACGGTCACCTGGGAATCCTTTAGGGATGCTATTAAGGAACAATACTACCCTTTCGGAAGTTATGACGACCTGTATACGAAATGGACCACACTGCGGCAAGAAAGAAACCAAGCAGTCCCAGATTTCACAAATATCTTCCATACCTTGCGTACCAAGTTAGGTATCAAATATTTGGAGCACCATATGGTGCTCAAGTATCACGGTGCTCTGCATAGGTACATCTAGACCGAAATGGAATTTTTGGACATCCCATCCTTGCGTGCGGCTTACCGATATGCCATCAAAATCGAGCAGAAGCTCAAACAAAAGACGCGACAATTTGGGCATGGGAACACCTCACAACAAAATCCAGGAAAGGGTGGCCCCAACCCACTGAAAAAATGACAGAGCAAAGATGGACAGTATCAATAGAACTAGTACAAGCCGTAAGCAAATAAGGACACCGGAAAGACAAAGAAAGATACCGGGAAGTGGTGCGACTTCCATAAGAGCCCTTGGCATAACACTGTTGACTGCCGCTCAAAGCAGTCGTTGGTGGCCGAAGTGAAAGCCTATGAATCAAATGCAGATTCTGAATCTGAGACGGAACCAGAAAGGGGAAGATGGATCATTGACATGGAACCCAATTCCACCATTGCTAGCACCAAGCTCCATCTTGGTGAACCAGATGAGCCAGAAGAAGGAGAGTGACTCTTCCATTCACATATGTGGGTAAAAGGCACTGTGTTGCACTTCATCGTTGACAGTGGTAGCCAGAAAAACCTCATCTCAGCAGAGGTTGTCAAGCGGCTGGCCCTTCAAACAATGTCGCATCCACAACCCTACACCATTGGATGACTCTGCCAAGGAAGCGATCTTCGCGTTATCCAATAGTGTCGACTGTTGTACGACATCAAGCCCTTCAAAGATGAGGTATTGTGTGATGTTTCTCCTCTTGAAGTTTGTGATGTTCTTTTGGGAAAACCTTATTTATGGAAATGTCATGTTGTATATGAGTCTAGGCCTCATAGTTTTATTATTACTTTGAACAAGAAATTGGATAGGATACCCGAGGTAGTCCCACCTAGTGCTATTTCCTTGATCTCTGCTAAGAAATGCAGGAAGGTCATCTCTCAAACGGGGAAGTTTTTCTTCTTCTTGGTTTGCTCTCAGAATAAGTGAAAGATCACAGCCACATCTAGGGTCTCTGCGGCCGACATCTCCACATAGTAGAAGCAGGTATATAAGGTCATGGAAGAATACTCAGATATCTTCTCATTACCTACAGGGGTACCTCTACACTGCCAGGTCAAGCAACCCATCAATCTGACCCACGACGCACCGCTTCCCAATGGGCCAATCTATCATCGCTCTTTTCTAGAGAATGAGGAGATCAAGTGATAGATCCAAGAACTTCTCCACAAGAGGCATATCCACCCCAGTTCATCACCTTGTGGGAGCCCAATCATGCTGGTACATAAGAAAGATGGAACCTGGAAACTCTGTATTGATTACCGGGCTCTGAATAAAATCACTATCAGAAGCCAATATCTGATTCCCCGAATCGATGACCTCTTTGATCAACTCACGGGGGCCAAATAATTCAGTAAGATTGATCTGATTTCTGGATACCACCGGGTCCCGATAGAATAGACAGATGTATGGAAGACCAACTTCAAGTCAAAGGAAGGACTTTTTGAATGGTTGTTCATGCCCTTTGATTTGACAAATGTTCCAGCCACTTTCATGAGGATGATGGACGATATCCTGCGACCATTCACCAATACTTTTGTAGTGGTGTATCTGGATGACATTCTAATTTATAGTAAGACTTGGGCTGAACACTTGCAGCATATTCAGCAAGTTCATCACACCCTGCGAAAACACAAGCTATATGCAAACCTGGAAAAATGCTCCTTCGGCATGGATAGGGTCCATTACTTGGGATACATCATTGATCAGCATGGCGTACATGCGGATCTAACCAATATCCAAGTCATTCGTGACTGGCTAGCACCAACAACACTCACTGAGCTTTGGAGCTTTTTGGGACTTGCTAATTTCTACTGCAGGTTCATGCTGGTTTTCTCCCATATTGCATGGGCCCTCAGCCAAATACGCAGGGGTGGTGGTAAGGAAAAATTTGCGTGGTGTCAATCCCAACAACAAGTGTTCGATGATTTGAAGAAATGCTTGTGCTCAGCCCTAGTACTTTCACTACCAGACCTGTAGCATCCCTTTGAGATCGAGACAAATGCTTCAAACTATGCTATGGGCATCGTTCTCACTCAGCACTGCCACCCTGTGGCCTATCATAGTGAGACACTGTCAAATATTGTCCGTAAGTACCCTACTTCTAAAAAAGAAATGTACTCCATTGTGCAAGCATGCTGCCAGTGGAGACATTACATTCTTGGGAAGGAGAAAGTCATCAACACTAATCATAAGCCACTGTAGTTCATGCAAACAAAGGGAAAACCACAGAATGACCGCCATCAAAAGTGGTCCACATACTTGCAGCAATTCCACCTCAACATCAAGTATAAAACATGAAGCACCAATCGCATCATTGATTGCCTCAATAGACCGCCAGTTGCGACACTCACCATAGTGCTAGACTCTTGCGGCCATGAGATATATGGGTGCAAATGAAGTTGTCGATAATTTCCATCTTCGGGATGGGTTGTTGTGCCATCTGGGCCATATCTATGTTCCATCAAGTGAGTGAGAAAAGCTGATCTGGGAAGCCCACTACAGTCGGGTGGCAGGACACTTTGTCATCGAAAAGATAGTGCCAATGCTAGAAAAACATTTTTACTGGCCGAAACTTCGACAAGAGTTCGACAAGTATATCAGGTCCTACACTGCCTGCGCTATTGCCAAACTAGCCACTGAGAAATAGGGCATGTACACCCCTCTTCCTACTTCTGACAAGCCATGGGAATCCATCTCAATGGACTACATTTTGGGCCTCCCATCCACCAAGCGGGGAAATGACTGTGTTTTTGTGGTTGTTGATCGCTTTTCCAAGATGGCGATTCTGGTTGCCTACAAGAAGAGCATCACATCAGAGGCCACTGCCAAGATCTTATTTGAACAAGTATGGGTACATTTTGGAATCCCACAAACCATTGTCTCATATCGGGATAGTCGATTTCTTAGCACATTCTGGTTGAGCCTCTGGTCACTGTTGGACACCAAGCTCACCAAATCCACATCCTTCCACCCCCAGATAGATGGCCAAACCAAGGATGTAAATTGAATGATTATTCATATCCTTTGCATGTATAATTCAAAGAGCCCTCACACATGGTATGAGAGCCTTCCCTATGTCCATCATAGCTACTATCGCACCTTTCATAGCTCAACCGGCCACAGCCCCTTCCAAGTGGGGTTGGGATTCCAGCCATTGGGTCCCATAGATGTTATACTTCCCCTTGTAGTCACCTCGACTGATTCATCTTCTGCTCCAACTGAAGCTAAAAAAGCCACCTGGTTCATTGAACAGATCCAGCACATCCACCAACAGGTTTAGGATATCCTACAAAAGTCCAATGACAAGTAAAACAATGCCATGATCAACATTCAGTGCCGCATAAGTTTCAGGTGGGTGACAAAGTTTGGTTGTACTTGCAGAAAGAATGCCTTACAGGACCCCATCAAAAGATTCGCCCACTCTGTTATGGACCGTACACTGTCACCAAGGTTGTGGGGGATAATTCTTTTGAGCTCAACATTCCTCCTTTCCTTGGCCTGCACCCAGTGTTCAACATGGATCTCCTTCGCCCTTATTTCCCACCATTATTGGACACCTCAGAAGTAGTAGAAAAACTGACACCAACAGAGATTAACCTCGACTACATACAATAGGCATCCAATGATCAGATTGTGGACAGACAGATAAAGGGCACTCGACAACAAAGGATCCAACTTTATGGAGTTGTCAAAGCATTGCAGCTCCTGCACCAAGGCAAGTGGCTCACCCAGGGCTAAATTCAGCAAAATTGTCCTCATCTAATGTTGGACCTCAACGCAATGGATACCATTTCTTCCTAAGGAGTGAGGATTGATCCATATGGATATTGGTGGCCACCCACCTTTTCAACCTGGCTCAAAACAGTTTTTTGACATTTTTGGCAATTTACTATTTTTAGCAATTTTTACTTCTGGGGCCATTTTGAGGGCCTAAATGAAGTTTTTTAGGTATTTATATCCTCAATGATATACAAAGGCATCATTGATCCCCTAAAATGAATCTACTCGATGATACCTTTCAAACGGGCTATCACACGCCTAAAACGGAGATCGTATGCAAAAGTTACAACCCCGAGAAGTTGATGTACTAGCTTACGCAAACGGGGCCCACATGACTTTTGGTGCTTCATCTCCTAGGGTTAGGTTTTTGGATGTCTATGGTTTTTGGAATTCTTTCTTATTTTTAAAAGGCCTTTAGAGCCTCATTGTAACCTAGTTCCTGCAAATGCACATTTTCGTCACATCTGTTCTTAGAGATAAGCTGCCACCATTCCAGCAAGCTTGTTTTTGTTGCATTTTACAGTTTCAACTTATTTCGTTATTGAATAGAAAACTAGTTTTACTGTATCTATGTTATTTTGTGTTAAGCACCTGTTAATAATCTTTATTCATTTCATTTTGCTCATAAAATCTGGATCAAATAGTCTTCCTCCCATTGTTCTCTCTTATCGGCATCCCTTTTCCCAGAAGAATGAAATTGCTAAAATCATTCAAGAATTTCTTGAAGTGGGTTTTACCTGTCCTAGTAGCATCCCCTATTATTCTCTTGTAGTCATAGTACTCAAGAAAGAAGGTATTTGGGGCATGTTTCCATACTTTTGTGTTCTAAATAAACTCACAATCAAAGACAAGTTTCCCATTCTTGTCATTGGTCATATCTTAGATGAATTGATCAGTGTTCAGTACTTTATTAAAATTAATATATTTTTTGGATACCACTAGGTCCATATGAAAGAAGAATACATTCCCAATACTACCTTTAGAACTCATGAGGGTCGCTATGAGTTCTTGGTCATGCCCTTTGACCTATGTAATTCCCCTTCCACTTTCCAAAGTCTCATGAATCATGTATTCCTTCATTTTATATCTCATTTCATTTTACATCCCATCACTCCCATTTAGATCAAGTTCTCTATCTACTCTCTCAGCACCAATGTTTCCTTAAATAATCTAAATGTGTCTATGGAGCCTCATAATTGGAGTACCTCAGTCATATTGTTGGCCAAGATGGTGTAAGGGTGGATTCTAAAAAAATTGAATCTATGTAGGATTGGCCTCGACCTAAAACTCTTAAGAGATTGCGTATATTTCTAGGTTTAACAAGTTATTATCACAATTTTTTTAAGAATTATGCAAATATTGCAACACCTCTCTCTACTCCCCTAAAAAAGAATTCCTTCACTTGGACTCCAATAGAAAATCACTCCTTTCATGCCTTGAAAGAGGCTATGTGAAAGATGCTTGTCCTATAACTATGAGACTTCACGAATACTTTTGTATTGGAATGTGATGCTTCAGGAAAATCAATTGGGGCAGTCCTCATGCAAGATTCTCGACCATTGGCCTTCACTAGCAAACAACTTTCAAACAAACATTTTGGCCAATCAATATATGAAAAAAAAATGTTGGCTATTATGCATGTCATTAATCTATGGAATCCTTATATATAGGGGGAATTATTCTATATTAAAAATTATCACCAGAGCTTGATGTATTTTCTAGAAAAATGAATTTCCTCCCTGGAGCAATAAAAATGGGTAACCAAGATATTTGGCTATGATTATTGGATCATTTACAAGAAGGGAAAAGAAAATGTGGTCGTTGAATCTCTTTCTAAAAAATATGAAGAAGAAGGGCTCCTCTTTCGATCTCATTCATTTCACCATATTAGCTCCAAGTCACTCACCAAGAATGGTTGCATGACCCTAAAATATCTCACCTGATCCAACAATTTCAAGAACATCCTTCAATTTCTCCAGGTTACTCTTGGAACAATAATGAGCTTCTCTACAAAGGTCATTTATATTTAATAAAACAATCACAACTCAAATCCATGGTGTCATGTGAGCTTCATGCTTCACTCACTACTAGGCTTTTAGGGTTTACCAAAACCTATGAAAGGTTCCAACATTTTCTTTTCTTTTTGGATGATATGAAATAGGACCTCACCTTTGTGGCTGAATTTGATATTTTTCAATGCGACAAGGGAGAAATGGTCAAAGGACTACGAATACTCCAACCCCTTCAAATTCCACCTTCCATTTGGTGAGATATTTATATGGGTTTCATTGTGCGCCTGCCTAAATATAGAAATAAGTCATTCATCATGGTGGTGGTTGATCATGTTTCCAAATATGCTTATTTATGTGCTCTTCGACATCCCTTGACCTCATGCATAGTGGATCAAGTTTTCATGGATAACATCTTCAAAATTCATGACATGCCTCATTCTATTGTCTCTAACATGGATCTCACATGCATCAACAATTTTTGCAAAAATTTGTTCAAGCTATAGGGAACCCAATTGCATCTCAAAGTCGTTTATCATCCCAAGACTGATGACCAAACTGAAATTGTTAACAAGTGTTTGGAAAAATATTTGTAATGTTTTGCATATGACTGACAACATCAGTGGAATCAGTGGTTACCACTAGATGAATGGTGGTATAACACAACTTACCATACAACAAATCACCTGACTCCTTTTGAAGGAATATACAGAAAAAACTATCGTCAATTCTCTCATACATGGTAGGTGTCTCGAAGGTTCAAGAGGTTGAAAAAATTCATACTTTACGTGAGGAAATTATCCATACCCTCAAAGAAAATTTAGTGAGGCTCAAAATCACATGAAACATCAAGTCGGTCAAGGTCATTCTGAACATCAATTTGATGAACGGGACCATGTGTTTCTTTGTCTACAACCTTATAAGACTTCACTCAAATACAAATATTGTAAGAATGTTGCTCCTAAATTTTATGGTCCTTATACAATTCTCAGGTGTGTAGGGCCAGTTGCCTACCGGTTAGCTCTGCCTAGTGATTCTAAGATCCATCCTATTTTTCATGTCTCATTCTTAAAGAAGGTGATTGTAACTAAGTGACAAATTCAAACCAGTTTCCCTAAGTTGGATGAATAAGGTTCCATTTGGATGCATCCCCAAGAAATATTGAACCAAAAAGTGTTTTCTTCGTCAGCGCATTATAAAGGAAGTGTTGGTGCAGTGGAAGGCTACAACTCCAAAAAATTCCACTTAAGATCTTGCCACCATTATGCAACAATTTCCTCGTCTCAAGCCTTACAAAACCCAATTTCATAATTTAATTACTCTTTAAAGTTTGTAGGCTTACAAAACCCATAATGATCTTGGTACTTTGATTCCAATTTGGTATAATACAAAAATAAATTTATTTAATGTACTTTTCAATGCCTCTAGACTTAGGAAAAACATAACAATCTTGGTACTTTACTTTGATTCCAACATGTTCAAATATAAAAAAGGAATTATGAGGAGTATTTAGTTTATTCACTTTAGTTCTATTAGAAGATGATAAGCCTCTTCATATCCATGTTGTGATGTCTTCTCTTTAAGACTGGCTATGTATATGTATATAAATAAAAATAAAAATATTAAAAATAAATATTGTTGATAGAAAAAACTAAATATCTTTTGTTTTAAAAATCTCAATTTCTAACATATTTAGATCACTATTATTCATAAATTTAATATAAATTTAAAATCATAAAATAAAAAATATTTAAAGTTCCAAAACCCTAATTTCTGACATAGTTAAACCACCATTACTCCTAAATTTAATATAAATTTAAAATCATAAAATAAAAAATATTTAAAATTCCAAAACTTCAATTTCTAGACCACTATTATTCATAAATTTAATATAATCTTAAAATCATAAAATAAAAAATATTTAAAATTCCAACTATTTTTTAAAATAATTATACAGTCTATATTCATATAACAAATTAGAATATTAAACAAATGAGTTGTGTAATTACTTTTTCTAGGCAATAATGGCTATTTCCTTATTTATTTATTATGGACTTAACTAAGTATTACAAATTTTTATTTATGAACTTATCTAACCATTAAGATTTTTTTATGTACTTCTTAGGTTACTAAACCTACTAAACTAGGAGGCGCGGAGACAAAAGAGCCAAACTTGACAAAAGCCCCTACTAGGTTGTTTAACTTCAATATAGTAGAGATGGATCAAACAATGACCCAAGAGCCAAACTTGACAAGAGCCCCTACTAGGTTGTTTAACTTGAATATTGTAGAGACGGGTCAAACAATTCAAATAAAAGAAAGAAATTTAATTCCTTTAACCAAATAAAAAGATAAAGTAATTAATGCTAATAATTTGTTAAATGGTTTATAATTTAAGTAATTAATGCTAATAATTTGTTAAATGATTTATAATTTAATTTTTTTTTAATGAATATGAATGATATTAATTTTTCTTTTAATCCATGATCATGAACTCTCTAGGAAGGCATGTCCAAGAACGCTTCACATCCTTATATTCAATGATAATAGTATTACATAAAGTTTTATCAAGATTAAGAATTACATAAAGTTTTATCAAGATTAAATTTAAAATATCTACCTTAAATCTAGTCTTAAGAGTTAAGTAATAAAATACCAAATGAGAATGAGAATTTTCAAGTTATTTGATATAACAAAGTAAAATAAAAGTATCAAGGGTGTCTAAATTCTTAAAATTTACATAATTGATCATTATAAGCAATAAAAAAATATTATTTTAGTTAATTGATGAATACCAAATTTATTTAAATAATAACATAAATTCAAATCCCTAGGTTTGCTTTGCCACCATAGACATATACATACCTTAGTCATATTTATTTCATTAATCTTTTTCTTTGTTAACCACAATCCAATGAAATTTATTATAACATAGAACATTGTGTATGCTTGTTGAATACCAAATTTATTTAAATAATGACACAAATTCAAATCCCTAGGTTTCCTTTGCCACCATAGACATATACATACCTTAGTAATATTTATTTCATTAATCCTTTTCATTGTTAACCACAATCCAATGAGATTTATTATAACATAGGACATTGTGTAGGCTTAATGCATGATGAGAATCCATAGATATATTTTAATAAATCATTAGTTATTTTATGTGTTGTTTTTCGTAATAAAATAAGAAATTATGATAATTAGAGAATGAGATTTATTATAACATAAAACATAGAATAGGCTTGATGAGAATCCGTAGATATATTTTAATAAATTATTAATTATATTTTTTGTGTTATTTTTCATAATAAAATAAGAAATTATCATAATTAGAGAATGGTATAAGAATAATATTCAAATTATGGAGTTAGGAATGAATGTGATATTTGTTTATTTGTTTTGCTAAATGTTCATTGTAAAGGAGATTTTTTTATTAAAAATAAATTAAAAATATTCTAAAAATATCAACATCGACTTGTCTAAAAAAAATTAAAACTTGATAAATTGAGTTGTCTAAAAAAAAATTAGCTAGTGAGCAACGTGCCCCAATGTTTTTTTTGTTTTAAAGGCATCTACGACCAAACCAATTTGTATCAAAATCTTATGATGGATTATGGGAAAATCAAATTTGTGTCAATTTATTATCGATGTATGGATCTGTTAAAATATGTATTTTTAATAACTGCATAACTATTATGATAAACCAATTTGTGTTAAACTAGTGGGATGGATTATGGGAAGAAATAAGAAAATAAGTAAAATACCATTCCACCATGCTACCAAATAGGTGTTTTCTATTCTGACTTCACCCATCTCATACAAAAATATCCACAAAAGAGGAAGTACATAATCATTATGATCAAATCATTTTTTGTCAAATTAGTAGGATGAATTATGGGAAAAAATAAGGAAATAATTAAAAGATATTAAAAAAAAGTTGAGATGTCCCAAGAACAAAATTGAGTTGTCTAAAAACAAATTTAGCTCATGGGAAAGTTGCCTCAAAGTTTTTTTATTTTTAAAGGCATCTACAATAAACATCATTTCACACATGTCCACACAACACATGTCACAAAAGAGGAACTACATATAACCATTATAACCAAACCAGTTCAAAATAGTAGGATAGATTATGGGAAAAACTAATTTGTATCAATTTGTTATCAATGTATGCATGTCTTAAAGTATGTATTTTTTATAACTACATAACTATTATGATCAACCAATTTGTGTTTGCAACATCCCACTATGGTGCACTGAGTGAACTTATTCTTTGAGGACACTTACTCACAAGTGATCTGGACTATTATGATATTAAAACATTTGTCTTTGATTATGATGTGTTATGATAGATGACATGATGTTTTACTGCATTGACATAGACATGTGCTATTGACTCGGTTCTACTGAGTGTGCAGGGTTTTGGACCTTGAGGATGTAGAGGCATCAACGAAACCCTTGGACTCCAGACCGAGTCAGGGAGTGTGCTATTGGGGTTCGATTGTTTTACTATGATGTTAACACATTTGATTAGATGATATGACGTGGACATGTCTGACATGATTTTTGATGATGCAGGCTGACGATAGCTTGTCTACCAGACTCACATATGGAGTAAAGTGGCCACACATGACTACCAGAGAAGTTGAGGGAGAGGTGTGGACAGCAGCCCTGCCACAACCTACTAGCACTCCCGCCATGGTTTGAACTATAGGTTAACAATTACCTAGTTCGAGAGGACCCATGATGCCGTGAGGGCAGACTGTGATAGTTGCTCGTGATGATTCTAAGGGGCACACAATAAGGCAGAGGCCTTATTCCTTAGAATCCCTTTGTCTCTCACAAGTTCACCTAGCAGAGTGTTGACTCGAGGGGTTATTGATGTCTACCAATCATTCAAGAGGCGAGTGGCACCCTTGGAGCATGTGGTGCATCCTGAAGAGAACATCGTAAAAAGGAAACAAAAGAGGTGAGTGGCATCCTTCGAGCACATAGTGGATCCTGAAGGGCACGTCACATTGATGATGATAGAGGGAGGAACCTAGATGGCCCTATGACAGACAACACTTTAAGAAATTTTAAAACAACTTCCCTAATTAAATGTCGCCCAGTTCGGAATGTAAGTTCTAAGTCTAAAACTTCTCTAGGGGTAAAATTTTGTCTACCCATAAGAAAATATACCATATAAAAATAAAATAATAAAATTAAACTAAAAACCACTAAAGTAATAGTTTTGTTCTTCATAAATTTTTGGGGGTAAAATGGAGTAAGAATTTAATTAAAATAAGTCGATATAAAATGTCAAGAAGAAAATATTTTATTTTAACTTTTGATAATTTCAAAAGGTACTAAATTAATAAAAGTAAAAAGAGGATAATTTGCACAACTATCTTTTCTAGCTCGAAAAAAAAAAGGAATGAAGGAAATGTAAAATATTAGTAATTTAGGGAAAGGAGGTAACCTAAAGAGGGAAAGAGGGGAACTCATGGTAAAAAGAAAGAAACCAACTTAGGAAAGAATCGGCATTTAAGAAACTTCTAATTTTGAATTGATTTAGCAAATTATTTTTAGGGAAAGCTTTTAAAACTTGTAAGGGAATCTAGGGACACCTAGGAGTAAATTTAGGAGTAACTCTAGGTAGGTGAGGGAAATGAGACAATAAATAAATTAAAAAATATTGCTCTGAATCTTTGATACTTGAGCACCGCGATACTTGAGCACCAGATGTTGCTTCGAATCTTTGATACTTTGATTCCAACATGTTCAAATATAAAAAAGGAGTTATGAGGAGTATTTAGTTTATTCACTTTAGTTCTATTAGAAGATGATAAGCCTCTTCATATCCACGTTGTGATGTCTTCTCTTTCAGACTAGCTATGTATATGTATACAAATAAAGATAAAAATATTAAAAATAAATATTGTTGATAAAAAACACTAAATATCTTTTGTTTTAAAAAATCTCAATCTCTAACATATTTAGACCACTATTATTCATAAATTTAATATAAATTTAAAATCATAAAGTAAAAAATATTTAAAATTCCAAAACCCCAATTTTTAACATAGTTAAACCACCATTACTCATAAATTTAATATAAATTTAAATTTCATAAAATAAAAAATAATTAAAATTTCAAAACTCAATTTAATATAAATTTAAAATCATAAAATAAAAAATATTTAAAATTCCAAAACTTCAATTTCTAGACCACTATTATTCATAAATTTAATATAAATTTAAGATTATAAAATAAAAAATATTTAAAATTCCAAAATCCCAATTCCTTAATTTCTTACATATTTAAACCACTATTATTCATAAATTTAATATAATCTTAAAATCATAAAATAAAAAATATTTAAAATTCTAACTATTTTTTAAAATAATCATACACTCTATATTCAAATAACAAATTAGAATATTAAACAAATGAGTTGTGAGTTGTGTAATTAGTTTTTCTAGGCAATAATGGCTATTTCCTTATTTATTTATTATGGACTTAACTAAGTATTACAATTTTTTATTTATGAACTTAACTAACCATTACGATTTTTTTATGTACTTCTTAGGTTACTAAACCTACTAAACTGGGAGGCGCGGAGACCAAAGAGCCAAACTTCACAAAAGCCCCTTTAGGTTGTTTAACTTCAATATAGTAGAGACGGATCAAACAATGGCCCAAGAGCCAAACTTGACAAGAGCCCCTACTAGGTTGTTTAACTTGAATATTGTAGAGACGGGTCAAACAATTCAAATAAAAGAAAGAAATTTAATTCCTTTAACCAAATAAAAAGATAAAGTAATTAATGCTAATAATTTGTTAAATGGTTTATAATTTAAGTAATTAATGTTAATAATTTGTTAAATGACTTATAATTTTATTTTATTTTTTTAATGAATATGAATGATATCAATTTTTCTTTTAATCCATGATCATGAACTCTCTAGGAAGCAGGTCCAAGAACGCTTCGCATCTTTATCTTCAATGATAATAGCATTACATAAATTTTTATCAAGATTAAGCATTACATAAAGTTTTATCAAGATTAAATTTAAAATATCTACTTTAAATTTAGTCTCAAGAGTTAAGTAATAAAATACCAAATGAGAATGAGAATTTTCAAGTTATTTGATATAACAAAGCAAAATAAAAGTCTAAGGGTGTCCAAATTCTTAAAATTTACATAATTGATCATTATAAATAATAAAAAAAATTATTTTAGTTAATTGACGAATACCAAATTTATTTAAATAATGACACAAATTCAAATCCATGGGTTTGCTTTGCCACCATAAACATATACATACCTTAGTCATATTTATTTCATTAATCTTTTTCTTTGTTAACCACAATCCAATGAAATTTATTATAACATAGAACATTGTGTAGGCTTGATGAATACCAAATTTATTTAAATAATAACACAAATTCAAATCCCTAGGTTTCCTTTGCCACCATAGACATATACATACCTTAGTCATATTTATTTCATTAATCCTTTTTTTTGTTAACCACAATCCAATGAGATTTATTATAACATAGGACATCGTGTAGGCTTGATGCATGATGAGAATCTATAAATATATTTTAATAAATCATTAGTTATTTTATGTGTTGTTTTTCGTAATAAAATAAGAAATTATGATAATTAGAGAATGGGATTTATTATAACATAAAACATAGAATAGGCTTGATGAGAATCCATAGATATATTTTAATAAATTATTAATTATATTTTTTGTGTTATTTTTCATAATAAAATAAGAAATTATCATAATTAGAAAATGGTATAAGAATAAAATTCAAATTATGGACTTAGCAATGAATGTGATATTTGTTTATTTGTTTTTGCTAAATGTTCATTGTAAAGGAGATCTTTTTATTAAAAATAAATTAAAAATATTCTAATACATATAAAATAAATCAAAGACAATAGATAAAGAATTTAACATAAATTAAAATCTCATGAATGCATCTACTAACACAGTGATTTTTCCGTGAGGGATATATCAATAGGCTCTCTTCCCCCTCAACCTATATAATTGGAAAAAAAATGTATCTCTTCTCTCTACCATACTTCCTCAAGTTGTAGCCCCTTCTCAACACCTTTCTATCCATTGGGTGACTACCTTCTTTTATATCCATCTCCTCAAACCATTTTTTCATAACCGATTCCATGTTTTCTTCCTCTCTTTTAACTCATTATGGTTGATGTAAGTAGAATCATATCGATGCTTGTGTTTACTCTCATGTCTTTAATTCTATTAGCTATAATTATGTTTAAAATAGGATTATCTCTTTAGGATTATCAATAGTAAAGTTCTTTGATGGGAGAGTGGAGGCTTTTTTACCCTTATATTTTACTTATTTTATTTTAATTTCCCATAATCCTTTCTACTAGTTTGACACAAATTGTTTTGAGCATAATGGTTATGTACATCCTCTTTTGTGACACTTATTGCATGGGAATGTGTGAAATCAAATTTAGATACACCCAGGTCTGGTCTGGAATTTGATGTCCCATGGAAGGTTTTTTTCATTTTAAGATGTATTTGACAGGTAGATACCAAATCTACATGTCATCGTTTACCACCATTTACAAAATTTGATGTTTCCCTTCTCCCACTTTGCTTAATAACCTACAGAATCTACAAACTTGACACAGGTTCGTTCTAAGCATAAATGAATCACTAAACCAAATTTGATGTTTCCCTACTCTGCTCTTCTTACACTACACTAAAGCATAAACGAAACACTAAACCAAATTTAATAGTACTTCTTCTTTTGAAGTTCCAAAAGCAATCTCTATATAAAATGACCGGCATAAAAAACAAATGACCTTCATTAAATTTTCTAGAAGCGGGCTCTATATAACAACTAAAAAAATTGACACTCACGAGTCTGCCAAAACCATTAAATTACCCGCATAAAAAAAATGACCATCATTAAATTTTCACTTGAAATTTAATGTAAATTTGAAATTCTAGAAGTGGATACAACTATCTTGTAGTGTCCTCGAACTACCTTTAGAACTAAAAAAGAACATTTGTCTTGTTTATGCTATATTTTTCTCTCTCTTTTTCTCCATAATCACTCCTACGAGTTTGATACAAATAGGCTTCATCATAATGGTTATGTAGTTCCTCTTTTGTGGCACTTGTTGTGTGGGTCTGTGTGAAATTATATTTATTGTAGTGTCTTGGAAATACTTTTAGAGCTAAAAAGAAATTCTTTGACATTGTTTTTCTCCTCCTCCTTTAAATATGAGTAAATTAAGGCATGTTGTCCACGAGAAAAATTTGTGCTTTCCACAATTCAATTTGTTTTTAATATCATTTAATTATTTCTTATTTTCTCCCATAATTCATCCTACTAGTTTGATACAAATTTGTTTGATCATAATATCTAGTTTCTCTTTTGTGGCATGTGTTGTGTGGGCATGTGTGAAATGATGTTTATTGGATGCCTTTAAAACTAAAAAAATATTGAGGCATGTTGCCCACAAGCTAAAATTGTTTTTAGACAACTCAATTTTGTGCTTGGGACAACTCAATTTTTTTTAATATCTTTTAATTATTTTCTTATCTCTTCCCATAATCCATCCTACTAATTTACCACAAATTGATTTGATCATAATAATTATGTAGTTCCTCTTTTGTGGAACTTGTTGTTTGAAATGAATGAAATTACAATAAAACACATCCATTTTGTGATAGGGTGGAATTGTGTTTTACTTATTTTCTTATTTTTTCCCATAACCCATCCCACGAGTTTGACACCAATTGGTTAATCATAATAGTTATGTAATTATTAAAAATATATACTTTAACACATACATACATGATAACATATTTTTGAGACAAAAGACAAGTAATTACCGATCAAAATCGAAAGCAATTAGACAAACAACTTTGACACAATACACGTCGCCTCACCTTCGAGGCAAATTATGGGGTTTTCAAGGTTAAACTTACTCACCCCGGTTAATAACTACTTTTCCTTTTTTCCCAGAAATATGACCAAACACTGCACTGGAGTATGAAATAAGTTTTACCACGTAAACCAGGTAAGCATTGTTCAAAGCCCCGCCATAAAAATGGAAACTAAGGTATTCCATCAATTGAGCTGCATGCGCTTGTCCATAATTCATCCTGCCATTCTCTCCATTCTTAAAAGAAAATGGAAATACATATTTATAGATAAATGTACATGAACATCGGAATACGGTAATTAAGGTATTCCTTCAATTGAGCTGTCATGTGCTTGTCCACAATTCATCCCTCCATAAATATATGTACATGAACATCTGAATGATACGCTACTCTGCTTTATACCTTGATCTGTCTCTACAGAAAATTGAAAAGAGCATCTCCTAGAATCGATCTGCGATCACACCTGTCACTGACAGCGGCATTGTCTGTGCAGTTTTTTGTTTCTAAGGTATGAGGCAAACCCTTTTATTCTGAAAATTTTCAAGTGTTTTGCAATAAATGGTTATGGTTGCTCTCAAGTTTTCAGTTAATTTTGCTCTGATTTTTTCATAGAGATGGGGAGCCTGGACAAAGACATGAAAGAGAGGGAAAATGGGGATGTGGAAAGTCGACTCCAGCTACGTTACAACGCCATCCAACAGTTTCTTTACCAAAATGCCACTGGCACTGAGAGGATCATTCGAGAAAAGTTTAGTGACAGTCCAGACACCACCAAGGCTCTTCGCCTGTAAGCTGAGGCCGTATATTTGTATTAAGTTTAGGAAAATTGTCTGTTTTTTTTTCACACTTTTAGGGTTAAAGGTTCCAGCAAATGCAGTGATATATCAATTTCATAGTGCCAATGTATACAAATTATGGTTAAAATATCAATAGAAACGCATTAATCCACTCAGTTTAGGCCAGTTTAATCATAATGTTTAACTTTCAAAAGAAAATATACTACTTATCAAAAAGAAAAATAACTAAAGCCTAGCTAATAAACTCATAAACTCGATGGCTAGCATGAATAAAACAAGACATTTATATTGGTTGTGCTTTATTGGAGATTTCGGTCTCTTAGAACTCCGACTTGGTACATGACTCTTCACCTTGATGTCTATTCCACTGGTAAGCTTTGTTATAGCGGGAAAACCCTTCTACGCACTACACCAAGGTTCTAAAATGTAGGCAAAGATAACCATGTAAAGTCTCCTACTTTTTATCAACAATCAAGACATTATCCCACAATCATACATAAAAGACAAAGTACTGGAATTTGATAGGAATACCTTAAACTCCGCATCCGGTGTCGATCTCTTTGCGCTCGGTTGTTTCCTGAACACAAGTCTCCTCCCAGGGCTGACCTACATTCACCAAAAGACAAACAAGAAACTACAAGCATGCATTCTATGTATGCATTAGTGGGTTAGACATCATGACCAAGAAATCTAAACAAGTCATAAATATTTAAGACGTGATTTGGAGGGACAGAAAAAGTACTTCTTTATATTAATCTCACAAAAGTCGTTTACAACATGAAACTGACACTGCTCCTTGAACTTGGTCCTGGGATCCTCTTCACCATGCACCAACTGCTTCCACATGTTCTTCTCCTCTTCAATTCTCTCTAGGGAAATGGAAAGGATTTGCAAAGGAGGAAGAAGGCATTCTGGCTCAAACTCACAATGTGGTTGCAAAATATTGGGGCAACGGGGGAATATTGAAATGGGCAGAGTTTCTATGCTCTCATTCTTCTTTTTGGAATGGGGCCACAACACCTTCTTTAATAGGCCAAAAGAGATAGTAACGATTGGAGTGACTATCTATGGGCGGTCAAACAAGTAAGTAATGGTCCGAAAACCCGTATCCATATTCAATTTTCATTTTTCATGTTTTTTTTTTAGTGTACGTGAGCTGTAGTGGTGCAGCAAGCATGTGTATGAGGGAACTAGTGGTGTGGCGTGCATACACCTTCAAACCAATGGTTTTTAGAAGATTTCTTCAGTGATGGCTTGGAAAAGATAGCAAGTAAGATGGCTTGATGCCAGGTATGCATGTCTATTGCAGTTTAGGGTTATAACAGATGCCCCCTAATGTGTGAGGTTAGAAGAACATCTGATGGCTGAAATAATTACAAATCTTCAGCAATGTATGGAGCAAGTGAGCCTAGGGACCAGAGTTCAAGAGGTACCATCTACAAAATAACAATTTGTCTCACCGAGATGGGCATACCCATGCTCGAGATGAATTAAGATCATGGCTGCCAATCAAATACACTGTAGATCGATGTCATATAACTATATAAAGTGTATCCGCGAGCACTACACAGTGGATCTACATCTCAAAATCAAAAGATATACATGTATAATATCCATCTTTAGGAAGCCAATGATCCCTGATGGATGGAGATGAGGTCTTCAGAGCTTGAGGAACAAGTTCAAAATCTTCAAAACTTGGGTAGATGTGTAATATCAGTGTACGACTTCACTTCCCAGAGGACTTCGATGACTTTTTGCGAACAGACAAGAGGATCTCGATGATCAAGTAGATAAATTCATTGATTTCGAACAAGGACATGATTGGTCTTTTTGGATGGTGGGGCATGACAACAAGAGACAAAATGGAGAAGGGCCAACTCAAGTTTAGTAAAACTTCCCTTGGATGAAAGAACGACAAAAGATGATACTTAGGCAACATGGCATTGACATAAGTTCACAATGGAGGAGGCAACACGAACTCTCCAAATGTTTTTAAGGATAAGAAAATGGAGGAGGACACATCTCTAAGTAGAGAGAACAATTTCCTAAGGTCATATTGAATCCTAGGGCTTGACGAACAAACGAAAGGATGTTCTTTGTCCAAGGGCGACTCATTGTGTTGTTAACAAAAAGAAAATACTTTTCCCTTCCTCTTTTTGGGGTATATTTGATTTTTTTTTGTCTTTTTCAATAATTTTGGGAAGCTTTGAAAAAGAATAAAAGAATTCTACGTTACAAAGGAGGATCGAGGGGACATATGTAGGAAAAGAACACTTGGGAAAAATCCTCCATGGGTCAAGGTGTCAAGGTGCAGAGGTAAAGTGCTACAAGGCTTGTGTATAAGGCATGTTTAAAATTGTTCAGTTGAGAGAAAAATGGAGCCAACATTAGGCCAAAGATGCAGGGATGCAAATGCGATTAATAAGACATAATGATAACATCATTCGAAGTAATTTTAATGATCTCAGAGAAGTTAAGCTCAATGGATTTTCATTTTTTGATAGTCTGAAAAAGCATAAAAGGAGACTCTACTAAGGTACCTTTTTCAAAGGTAGTCTAGTCGTATCAAAAAAGGGTTAAACTAGCACTGAACAGACGTCTATTCAAAAATCATTTTAACGAGTGTGTCACAGACAATATCACTCGACAATCTTTTCATATTTAAGGATTCTGAAAAGAGTTTAACTATGGACTTCGTAAGGGTTATTCTTCTTGAACAATTTAACGAGTGTGAAGAGACAATGTCACACAACAATCTTCTAAATTTTAGGGAGTCTGAAAAGAGCTTAACTATGGACTCTATGGGGGTTCATTTTCCGTAAATTTAGTCTCTCAAGCCCGAAAAAGGGTTAAAATTATACCTGAGAATACACTTCTAGTGAACCGAAGTTCCTAGAGTATACCTTTGTTCGTACATTTGACCATTTGGACCGAAACAGGGGTAAACTACCATCAGAAAGACATGTCTTCAAATTTTAGTTTGCGGAGTGTGAAGGGCAACAAGATCGATCGACAATCCTTTCATGTTTAGGGGGTCTGAAAAGGGATTAAAAGAAGACCCATTTCTTTTTAGAGTCATAACGGTGAGGTAAAAAGTGAGAATGAATCATGAAAGTGAGGCTCAAACTCGTAATTAGGAACAACTAATAAGGACTCTCGAGCCTATGATCATTAACGACGACATGGACACCAAAATGCAACTACAATCTACCTAGGGAATCCATGTGAAGGTAAGCTCTACCACTAAATTACAACACTACTAGAGCAGGAGTGATGGTTTTTTGTCACAATTTGGTGAGATCTATCCTATGGCAAAGAGAAAAAAACAATGAGGCGCAATAAGTGGAGGTGGAAAACCATCTTATATGCACAAAGCTAGAAAAATGAAGTTTTACCAAAAGACCTTTAAAAATGACCCAACTCTCAAAAAAATTCCCAAATACCCATAGTAACACTTATCATAACATCCCCCGAGAAACTAAAAAACCATAGTGAACGATTTTCAAGCTAGTAAAAATGACAAAAGGGTCCGAAAAATGACAAAAGAGGGCCAAAAAGTCTATTAATAGAATGTTAGTAGCTCATTATCACCATTGTAAATTGAGAATTGACAAAAAGTCAAAAAACACCCATTTGTCGAAAGAGTTGATTCCGGGAGATTCAATGGATGAAATGAACTTCTGCTTGGATCAAGTAAGTACAAACTAGCCCCTCTTGGATTTCATTCTTCCTTTTTTTCATTTTTTTTTTTGGGGGGGGCGCTAACCTTTAAATAGGTCACCCCTACGTGTAAGTGGGTTTTCCAAGCACAACCCTCGTGTGCACATGGGTAGGAGATAATCTTCCCACGTACACACGTGACTGTCGCCAAGACAGTGTACAGCCTCCAACAAGTGGTAAAAATAAAAAGGCAAGAGTTAACTCTCCAAACATTGGAATTTTCAAGGATGTATGTTTATTGGAGAGAGAGGGAGCATGAGGACATTGATTTTTTGGTCTCAGAGGACCTGCTGCTATCGTTGTTTTATCACAATGCAGGTTCTTAAAGTTCTTATAGTGTTTTTTTATGAGGGCACAACCCAGGTTGTTGAATGCTTTGATAGATTACTGGCATCCTGACATAGAGGCATTTATGCTCAAGGGGCAGTCATTGACTCCAACGATTGAAGAAATTTATTTCCTGACTAGTCTCTTGATGAGAGGGGATCCAATCAACTTGCATACTTTTCCCCCCGGGTCTCACAACATTGAGGAGCTTATTGGACTCCATTGTGAGGCTAGTACTGAGAAAGTAGGTTCTCAGGTGCCTGTACATAAGATCCACAAACTATCACTCAAAGTTATAGTTCTACTCATTGGGTGGATCACTAGATCCATGGATTTGCATCAGTCTTCCTGGGCACACATTCATTGTGTAGTACAATGCTTAAATGCACGGATTTTAGACTAGAGTACAACCATGCTGGATTGCATGATGAGACAACTAATGAAGTGTCAGATACGGGAGCACCGAAACTTTGAGTTTGGGATTATTTTGTTCCTTTTTCTTCAAGAGGGTACCTAGTCTCAATCCTCGAGAGACTATACGAGGGCACGAGGCCTCCCTCCCGATGTTATGCAGATGGGCGACACTATTTCCACGACAGGGGGGAGGGAGGACCATTGAGGCCTTTGATGGAAATTTTTTTTACTAGTGGTCATCATAGATTCTGGCAATAGAGGACTACCAATATGCCGGGATCAATTTTTCTAGGGATCCTAACATGCCTGTACCTCCCAGAGCGAAGCAAGGAGAGATGGGTAAGTTTTATTTTCAAAGTTGTTTTTGTTATGTCTTTTTATATATATCATTTTTTTTGCATACCAGAGTATCCAACACTTATGTATCTATTATGTATAGATGTGGGTCTAGTGCATCCAACAAAATTCTCAAATATTAGGCGATGTCCTTGACCAGAGGCAGGACTAGCTGCAGCCGTTGGACCAACAGCAATAGCAGGGGGGCCTCCAACTGGGGAGGCTGAGAGAGTATTGATATGGGTAGAGAGGAACCTCACCACGCTTGCTCGTACAGTCCCTATATTGGAGATCGATGATACCCCACCATCGATGCAACCTCACATAGTTGGGGTGCCATGAACCTGGTTCTAGCTATTCCGGCTTTTGGAAAATGCCATTGTTCACTAAGGTAGGGCCAACAAGCCCCGCCCTTAGCTAGGTTGGACTACTTACGTGCCAAGAGCACATTTTGTATATTTTTGAGGGCATAAGCCTCATGACTCTTACTGGACATATTTTTGAGGCGCTTGTGCCCACCAATGTATTCTAATATTTTTGATATATATGTGGATATTTTACATCTTTTTATATCTTATGGATTACATCTATTTTAAAAATGTATTTACATGTGTGTGTGTGTGTGATTTTCCTTACATGTGTGCAATATGTCAATCTAATACATGATTATCTAAAGTATCTGTGATTTGATTCAATCTCCTAGGAACATGGATATATGTAATGTAATCAAAGATTCGTTCTAAGAGATGTACCCTAAGAAACCGTCAGTGTAGTGTAGGATCGTAAATGTGGTAAACCCCATTTAACTACAACACAACCAGCTGAGCATCTAAGTAGACCTGGAGGTGAGATATACCATGCGACAAGGCAACACGAAGAAACTCTAAAACTGCGTTGTATTCGGCGACATTGTTTGTGGCATCACCTAAACAGATACCTCTTGAAGATAGAAACTCGCCCTCAAGTTTGAAAATCACCCAAGCTATGGATGCAAGCCTCCATGTGTGCCAGCTAGCACCTTCTGCAAACCCAACGAACACCTATGATTCACTTAACATCTACCACAGTGAAAAAAATGACATAAAAAATGACACGTTCATAAAACCAAAAAGACAAAAACTAAAAAGAAAATGTATAAGAATATACATGTGTTACAAGAAGTCACTCAAGGAGACCCACCTATGAGTAATACTTATTAAGGTATAGCCCATTTCTAGGCTCCATCAAAGCATATGCATCAAAGTCCAAGAGACGATAAGCGCCCTTCCTTAGAACCTCCTTCATGATGAAATGTCCGAACCACATGGGTTTGGACTTGCCTGCCCCTAGGGGGTCCTTATCTTGGTCATAGACTAGGACAAGGTCGCCTTCAAAGAAAATCCAAGGACGAACAGACCGATCATACAAACACTTGACTTTTTTTTTGTGAGCCTTGTTAGCCAAGGCTTCATCCTGACGCTTCTCATAGAGCTACTTAAGATATAATAAATTCTCCTCAAGCGGTGAAGTGTATGGAAATAACTATACTGTCAATTTTAGAGAGGGGATCTGGAAATCTATAGGCAAGATTGCTTTCAGCCCGTAAACGAGTTGAAAATGTGAGAAATCGGTTTTAGTTTTAACAGAAACTCGATAGGCCCATAATGTCAAGTAATTACCGATCAAAATCAAAAGCAGTCACCGACAAGCAACTTTGACACGACACACGTCGCCTCACCTTTGAGGCAAATTATGGGGTTTTCAAGGTTAAACTTACTCACCCCGATTAATAACTACTTTTCCTTTTTTCCCAGAAATATGGCCAAACAGTGCACTGGAGTACGAAATAAGTTTTACCACGTAAACCAGGTAAGCATTGTTCAAATCCCCACCATAAAAATGGTAATTAAGGTATTCCTTCAATTGAGCTGCCATGCGCTTGTGCACAATTCATCCCTCCATTATTAAAAAAAAAATTGAAATACATATCTATAGATTGCTCTCGAGTTTTGGGTTAATTTTGCTCTCGAGTTTTTCATAGAGATGGGGAGCCTGGACAAAGAGACGAAAGAGAGGGAAAATGGGGATGTGGAAAGTCGAATCCAGCTGCGTTGTAACGCCATCCAACAGTTTCTTTACCAAAATGCCACTGGCACTGAGAGGATCATTCGAGAAAAGTTCAGTGACAGTCCAAACACCAGCAAGGCTCTTTGCCTGTAAGCTGAGGCTGTATATTTGTATTAAGTTTAGGAAAATTGTCTGTTTTTTTTTCACACTTTTAGGGTTAAAGGTTCCAGCAAATGTAGCGATATATCAATTTCATAGTGCCGATGTATTATTTTCGCAAGCTAGTAAAGAAAAACAAAGTCAAATGATTCAGAGGAGGAAGAGCAGATCCGTTCATTTACATGGTCAGAATTAGTTTATTCCCGTTCTATGGGATTAAATTATTTTTTTCAAAATATGAAGCTTTCTATAAAATTTAGTGCCCGTATCGAATTTTTGCCTAGATGCGTTGATGTAACCTTCACTGTGTTGGTGCAGGCTTTGGTTCCTCCTCCCGTCAACCTCAAATGGTTGAAGGACGAAAACTATTCAAGATGTCCCACGCGATTGACGGATTTCGGACGCGAGTGATTTACTCCACGTGGTTTACGTGGAGATTCCGTCATAATTAACTATTCAAGATTCGGGGAATTCTTTTTATGTTGAGAAATAGATTTAATGTTACACTTAAGTTGGGAGTAAATACAGAGTAAATGGGGGATTCAACTGTTATGTATTAAAAAAGAATATCTAGTTATTGTTTCAATTAGTTTTACTATATTTTTAAAAATACACTTTAGAGGCTGCTGATTATTTTTGGAATATTTGAATCTCTGTCTGATGATAATAATCATTCTTTTGAACCATCCAAGCTATATCCAATGACTATGATCTTTTCACTTGTTCTGAAGGATTAATTGGTTTTTTTTACTCAAGCTCTAATTTTGCGTAGTAGCTTTCATTTTAATTATACTCTATGATGTAAATATGTTTAAGGGATATTTTTATAAATATCAAGCTTAAAATGTGATTCAAATCTGAAATTTTTGTTTAAGTAATGTAGATAATGCTTAAATAGTTATGCTTTTTTATGATTTTTTGAAAGTTAGTGTAGAAATTTGTATTAAACAAAAAGAAAATACATTTGTATACAAATTATGGTTAAAATAGCAATAGAAAAGCATTACTCCACTCAGTTTAAGCCAGGTTAATCATAATGTTTAACTTTCAAAAGAAAATATACTATTTATCAAAAAGAAAAATAACTAAAGCATAGCTAATAAACTCATAAACTCGATGGCTAGCATGAATAAAACAAGACATTTATATTGGTTGTGCTTTATTGGAGATTTCGGTCTCTTAGAACTCTGACTTGTTACATGACTCTTCACCTTGAAGTCTATTCCACTGGTAAGCTTTGTTATAGCAGGAAAACCCTTCTATGCACTACACCAAGGTTCTAAAATGTAGGCAAAGCTAACCATCTAAAGTCTCCTACTTTTTACCAACTATCAAGACGTTATCCCACAATCATACATAAAAGACAAAGTACTGGAATCTAATAGGCATACCTTAAACTCCGCATCCAGTGTCGATCCCTTTGCGCTCGGTTGTTTCCTGACCACAAGTCTCCTCCCAAGGTTAACCTACATTCACCAAAAGACAAACAAGAAACTACAAGCATGCATTCTATGTATACATTAGTGGGTTAGACATCATGACCAAGAAATGTAAACAAATCATAAAGATTTAAGACGTCATTTGGAGGTACAGAAAAAGTACTTCTTTATATTAATCTCACAAAAGTCGTTTACAACATGAAACCGACACTGCTCCTTGAACTTGGTCCTGGGCTCCTCTTCACCATGCACCAACTGCTTCCACATGTTATTCTCCTCTTCAATTCTCTCTAGGGAAATGGAAAGGATTTGCAAAGGAGGAAGAAGGCATTCTGGCTCAAACTAACAATGTGGTTGCAAAATATTGGGGCAATGGGGGAATATTGAAATGGGCAAAGTTTTTATGCTCTCGTTCTTCTATTTGGAATGGGCCCACAACACCTTCTTTTATAGGGAAAAAGAGATAGTAATGGTTGGAGTGACTAGCTATGGGCAGTCAAACAAGTAAGTAATGGTTCGAAAACCCATATCCATATTCAATTTTCATTTTTTGTGATTTTTTGTGAGTGTACGCGAGCTGTAGTGGTGCAGCAAGCATGTGTATGAGGGAACTAGTGGTGTGGGGTGCATACACCTTCAAACCAATGGTTTTTATAAGAGTTGTTCAATGATGGCTTCGAAAAGATAGCAAGTAAGATGGCTTGATGCCAGGTATGCATGTCTAGTGCAGTTTAGGGTTATAATATATGCCCCCTAATGTGTGAGGTCAGAAGAACATCTGATGGCCAAAATACATTACAAATCTTCAGCAATGTACGGAGTGAGTGAGCCTAGGGACCAGAGTTCAGGAGGTACCATCTACAAAATAACAATTTGTCTCACCAAGACGGGCATACCCATGCTCGAGATGAATTAAGATCATGGCTGCCAATCAAATACACTGCAGATCGATGTCATATAACTATATAAAGCGTATCCTCGAGAAGTACACAGTGGATCTACATCTCAAAATAAAAAGATATACATGTATAGAATCCATCTTTAGGAAGCCAATGATCCATGATGGTTGGAGATGAGGTCTTCAGAGCTCGAGCAACAAGTTCAAAATCTTCAAAACTTGGGTAGGAGTGTAGTATCAGTGTATGACTTCACTACCCAGAGGCCTTCAGCGACTTATTGCGAAATCTTTGAAAAAGAATAAAAGAATGATACGTTACAAAGGAAGATCGAGGGGACATATGCAGAAAAAGGACACTTGGGAAAAAACCTCCATGGGTCAAGGTGTCAAGACACAGAGGTAAAGTGCTACAAGGCTTGCGTATAAGGCATGTTTAAAATCGTTAATTTGAGAGAAACATGGAGCCAACATTAGGCCAAAGATGCAAGGATGCAAATGCGATTAATAAGACATAATGATAATGTTCTTTGATTTAATTTTAATGAGCTTAGAGAAGTTAAGCTCAATGGATTTTCATTTTTCGAGAGTCTGAAAAAGCATAAAAGGAGACTCTACTAAGGTACCTTTTTCAAAGGTAGTCTAGTCGTATAAAAAAAGGGGTAAACTAGCACCGAACATATGTCTATTCAAAAATTATTTTAACGAGTGTGTCTCAGACAATATCACTTGACAATCTTTTCATATTTAAGGAGTCTAAAAAGAGTTTAACTATGGACTTCGTAAGGGGTATTCTTCTTGCCCAATTTAACGAGTGTGAAGAGACAATGTCACTCAACAATCTTCTAAATTTTAGGGAGTCTGAGAAGAGCTTAACTATGGACTCTATGGGGATTCATTTTCCATAAATTTAGTCTCTCAAGCCCGAAAAAGGGTTAAACTTATACCTGAGAATACTCTTCTAGTGAACCGAAGATCCTAGAGTATATCTTTGTTCGTACATTTGACCATTTGGACCAAAAAAGGGGTAAACTACCACCGGAAAGATATGTCTTCAAATTTTAGTTTGGTGAGTGTGAAGGGAAACAAGATTGCTTGGCAATCTTTTCATGTTTAGAGGGTCTGAAAAGGGATTAAAAGAAGACCCGTTTCTTTTTAGAGTCCTAACGGTGAGGTAAAAAGTGAGAATGAATCATGAAAGTGAGGCTCAAACTCGTAATTAGGAACAACTAATAAGGACTCCCGAGCCTATGATCATTAATGACGGCATGGACACCAAAATGCAACTACGATCTACCTATGGCATCCATGTGAAGGTAAGCTCTACCACTAAATTACAACACTTCTAGAGTAGGAGTGACGGTTCCATGTCACGATTTGGTGGGATCGATCCAATGGCAAAGCGAAAAAAACAATGAGGCACAATAAGTGGAGGTCGAAAACCATCTTATATGCACAAAGCTAGAAAAATGAAGTTTTACCAAAAGACCTTTAAAAATGACCCAACTCTCAAAAAAATTCCCAAATACCCACAGTAACACTTATCATAACATCCCCCAAGAAACTAAAAAACCATAGTGAACGATTTTCAAGCTAGGAAAAATGA
>ML794196.1:98116-136582 GCA_009831015.1 Picea engelmannii | reverse complement strand
GGGGGGGGGGGCACTGACCTTTAAAGAGGTCATCTCTGTGTGTAAGTGGGTTGTCCAAGAACAACCCTCATGTGCATATGGGCAGGATATAATCTTCCCATGTACACACGTGACTGTCGCCAAGACAGCATACACCCTCCAACAAGTGGTAAAAATAAAAAGGCAAGAGTTAACTCTCCAAACTTTGGAACTTTCCAGGATGTATGTTTATTGGAGAGAGAGGGAGCATGAGGACATTGATTTTTTGGTCTCAGAGGACCTGCTGCTATCATTTTTTTATCACAATGCAGGTTCTTAAAGTTTTTATAGTGTTTGTTTATGAGGGAACAACCCAGGTTGTTGAATGCTTTGATAGATTACTGGCATCCTGACATAGAGGAATTTATGCTCGAGGGGCAATCATTGACTCCAACGACTGAAGACATTTATTTCCTGACTGGTCTCTCGAGGAGAGGGGATCCAATAAACTTGCATAGTTTTCCCCTCGGGCCTGACAACATTGAGGAGCTTATTGGACTCCATTGTGAGGCTAGTACTGAGAAAGTAGGTTCTCAGGTGCATGTACATAAGATCCACAAACTATCACTCAAAGTTATAGTTCTACTCATTGGGTGGATCACTAGATCCATGTCTTTGCATCAAGCTTCCCGGACACACATGCATTGTGCAGTACAATGCTTAAATGCATGGATTTTCAATTGGAGTACAACCATGATGGATTGCATGATGAGACAACTAATAGAGTGTCGGATACGGGAGCACCAAAACTTCGAGTTTGGGATTGTTTTGTTCCTTTTTCTTCAATAGGGTACCTAGTCTCAATCCTCGAGAGACTATATGAGGGTAGGAGGCCTCCCTCCCGGTGTTATGCAGATGGGCGGCGTTGTTTCCGCGACAGGGGGGAGCGAGGACCATTGAGGCCTTCGATGGTAAATTTTTTTACTAGTGGTCATCATAGATTCAGGCAATAGAGGACTACCCCTATGCCAGGATCAATTTTTCTAGGGATCCTGACATGCCTCTACCTCCCAGAGCGAAGCGAGGAGAGATGGGTAAGTTTTATTTTAAAAGTTATTTTTGTTATGTATTTCTATATATATCATTTTTTTTTATACCAGAGTATTTGACACTTATGTATCTATTATGTATAGATGTGGGACTAGTGCATCCAATAGACTTCTCAAAGATTAGGCGATGTCCTTGACCATAGGCAGGACCAGCTGCAGCCGTCGGAACAATAGCAATAGCAGGGGGGCCTCCAGCCGGGGAGGCTGAGACAGTATTGATATGGGTAGAGAGGAACCTCACTGTGCTCACTCGTATAGTCCCTATATTGGAGATCGAGGATATCCCACCATCGATGCAACCTCACGTAGTTGGGGTGCCATGAACCTGGTTCCAGCTCTTCCGACGTTTGGAAAATTCCATTGTTCACTATGGTAGGGCCAACAGGCCCCGCCCTTATCTAGGTTGGACTACTTACGTGCCGAGAGCACTTTTTGTATATTTTTTAGGGCATAAGCCTCGTGACTCTTACTGGACATATTTTTGAGGCGCTTGTGCCCACCAATGTATTCTAATATTTTTTATATATATGTGGATATTTTACATCTTTTTATTTCTTATGGATTACATCTATTTTACAAATGTATTTACATGTGTGTGTGTGATTTTCCTTACATGTGTGTAACATGTCAATCTAATACATGATTATCAAAAGTATATGTGATTTGATTCAATCTCCTAGGAACATGGATATATGTAATGTAATCAAAGATTCATTCTAAGAGACGTACACTAAGAAACCGTCAGTGTAGTGTAGGATCGTAAATGCGGTAAACCCCATTTAACTAGGACACAACCAACTGAGCATTTAAGTAGACACGGAGGTGAGATATACCATGTGACAAAGCGTCACGAACAAAATCTAAAAATGCGTTGTATTCAGCGACATTATTTGTGGCATCACCTAAACAGATACCTCTTGAAGATAAAAACTCACCCTCAGGTTTGAAAATCACCCAAGCTACGGAAACAAGCCTCCAAGTGTGCCAGCTAGCACCTTCTGCAAACCCAACAAACACCTATGATTCACTTAACATCTTCCACAGTGAAAAAAATGACAGAAAAAATGACACATTCATAAAACCAAAAAGACAAAAACTAAAAAGAAAATGTATAACAATATACATGTGTTACAATAAGTCACTCAAGGAGATCCACCTATGAGTAATACTTATTAAGGTATAGCCCATTTCTAGGCTCCATCAAATCATATCCATCAAATTCCACTAGACGATAAGTGCCCTTCCTTAGAACCTCCTTCATGATGAAAGGTCCGAACCACATGGGTTTGGACTTGCCTGCCCCTAGGGGGTCCTTATCTTGGTCATAGAATAGGACAAGGTCGCCTTCAAAGAAAATCCAAGGACGGATGGACCGATCATACTGACACTTGACTTTTTTTTTTTTAGCCTTGTTAGCCAAGGCTTCGTCTTGACGCTTCTCATAGATCTACTCAAGATATAATAAATTCTCCTCAAGCGGTGAAGTGTCTGGCAATAACTATACTACCAATTTTAGAGAGGGGATCTGGAACTCTATAGGCAAGACTACTTTCAGCCCGTAAACAAGTTGAAAATGTGAGAAATCGGTTGCAGTTTTAACAAACATTCGATAGGCCCATAATGTCGAGTACAACATCAAATTCCAATTTGACCTTGCCAAATTGATAATTCGGTGTAGAATAGTCTTAAGGGATTTATTCACAACTTCCACCTAACCATTCGCTTATGGGTAGAGGGTGACAAATGTTCTTGCCTCAACCCAATCTTTGATGTTAACTCAAACATCATTTTGTTCTGAATGTGACTTCCATGGTCAGTGACAATCTCTCTCGGGACACCTAACCTTGCTATTATCTGGTTAAACAAAAAGAAAGTTGTTGTCTCACCGTCATCTTTAAACATTAGCATAGCTTCGACCCACTTCATGAAGTAGTCTACTGCTACGATGATATAATGGTGCCACCTTGCGGAAGGAGGGTTGCATGTAGCGTAATCAATCCCCCACTTGGTGAAGGGATCAACTCTGATGACGAGAAACATTGGAGGGAGATGTGCCCTCATCTTTCGATAGAATATCTTACACGAGTGGCACTTATTTATCGATTCAACATAATATTTGATTAATGTCAGCCAAAAGTAACTAGCTCATAGAATCTTTTGGGTTGTTTCCAACCCAGACAAATGACCTCCACATGCTCCTATGTGGAAATCGTTAAACATGATTTCCTCTTCTTCATGAATGAGACACCAACGAAGGATGCAATATCCACCTCGATGATACAAAGTGTCCTCAAGTATGAGATACTTCTTATCCTGATGGTGTATACGGCGATGCTCATCACGAGAAGCAGAGGAAGTGGAATTCAAAGTCTAGAGATAGACTAGTATATATCAATACTAGGGGTCCAAGGACATGATAAAAAACATGTCTCCTTTGATAGATGACTCCTTGGGTATAGAATCACTTGATTTGACCGAAAGTTATGAAATGAGTTTCATGAAGACCAACGACTTTTTGGATTTCGCCGAGACAAAATCCAAGTCAAATTCTTGGAGGATAACTATCCATCTATTGATATTTCCATTGATTACACATCCTGTCAACACATATTGAAATGGATTCACAACAAAAATGATGGTGGTCTTGCGAAACAACATGTAATGACGGAACCATTGGACAGCATGAATGGCTGCCAATGCAAGTTTTTCAGCATGGGAATAATTGAGTTCTGGTCCAACCAGGCCTCAAATCAGGTAATAGATCAAGTATTATGAGAGAAAATCATCCTCTTGAACCAATACCATGTCGATGGTCGACTCTCCAACGACCAACTATAATAAGAAATATTTATTATAATTGGGTGGCCAAAGAAGACGGCTAGACGTGAGGGTGTGTTTCAATGCTTTGAAAGAGCATTGAGCAGCTTTGTCCCAATGAAAAGGAAGATCCTTCTTTAGTAAACACATGAAACCCTTTCTGATCTCAACATGGTTTGCGATGAAATGTCGTAAGAAGTTTGATTTTCCCTATAAACTCTAAAGCTGAGGGATTGTGCATGGAGGAGGCAACTGAACTATCACCTCAACCTTCAAAGGATCGACCATGATCCCTATTGTCGAAACTATGAATCCAAGCAAATGACCCAATGTTACGCAAAAACTGCATTTTTTTGGATTCAAGTGAACTTGGTAGTAGTGAGATCACTCAAAGATAAGTTGGAGGTGTGTTGGATGATCATATCTCTTACGAGATCATTATGCTAAATCATCAAGATAAGCCTCAACTACATGTTTGAGGTCGTGGAAAGAAAAATACATGGCCCACTGAAAAGTAGCTCCATCATTTTTCAGACCAAAAAGCATCTTCCGATAAGCGAATTTACCCTATGGAAAAATGAAAGCGGTTTTGTGTTGGTCTTCGGGTTTGATCTGTATCTGATTGTATCTAAAAAAAACATCCATGAAAGAAAACGCCTCGCAACCTGTGCATTCATCGACTATATGGTCAATAAATGGAACGGGGAAATTATCCTTTGGACAAGATTTGTTCACATCATGGAAGTCTGTACATATGTGAATTGTACCCTACCTTTTGTTGACTGGCATGGGATTTGACACCCATTGAGTCAATTGAACAGGGTAGATGAAACAAGCTTTGAGTAGTTTCTCTACTTCAGCCTTAATAGTTGTTTCTTTATTGGGGTTAACTAGACAAAGCTTCTGTCAGACCAGCTTGGCATCAGGATATGTCGTGATTTCATGTTCAAAAATTATTGTATCTATGCCTGGCATTTCCTTGTAAAACCAGGCAAACACGCCGTGCAATTCTTTAAGTAAATCTGTGTAGATTCGACTCTCCTCGGGGGAGAAATCTACTCCGACGAAGATATTCTCCACAACACTAGGGATTCTGGAGATATCAATAGGTATCATTTTAAAGATGGTTTCCACATTTCCTTCAGCATAAACAATGTGCATAGTCAAAGGATAGATAGGACAAGCCCTATCTCTAGTCATAGTCAAAGTGAATTCTCCTTTTGCAGTTCTTCTTAACTCTAGGAGAAAATAAGATATGTGATGGAGATCATCCCACGATCTATCCAGACTAGTCATTACCTCAATAATCACCTCGTCTGAGAGAAAGACTAAGTCTAAAGAATCAGTATCAACAAGAGAATATTGAGCGCAAATAGGCTCAAGAACCGGATCTAACTCTTGTGCGAAAGTCGGATCGGGGTTGGCAGAAGATTGTTGGACTATAGAGTACACAACTTATGTCAGGGACAAAGGCATGGCCATGCCATGGTGCCCTATCCCTTCCATCATAGTTGATGGGGAAGGAAGAGTCAACAAATTGTTAAAGTAAGTCGTTCAAAATGACGATATTTGAACGATTTCATCCCTATGCTAGTCGTGGACAACCAATATGTAATTGACATTGCCTGTGGGAGGTGAGTAATCGAAAGTACCCATCAAAGGTGGGCACAAACCAACCCCTATGTTGACGATGCCAAGCTGAGGGTTATCAATCATCGTGACCGTGGATACTCTCGATGAAGGGTCAGGATGGGAGAAGGATAACTAATCAATGGACACGATTTGACCCTCATGTGGAAATAACAAGACCTTGAAAATTGTCATGACCACTGCTTGCATAGAATAGGTCCAACTCCTTCCTAACAAGAGATTGTAGTCAAGAGATGCATTAACCACTTCAACCTCGACACACATGGTCTTCCTCCCTAACTGCACGGGAAAGAGGGGATGATTCCATGTGATCGGAACGAACGACCATCGAAAGTGGTAAGAAGAGTAGGTGATGGAGACAAAATGGATTTTCCAATGGCCTTCCAACATGCCAAAGACATCATTCATGTCAAGGCGCCCTCATCAACCACCATGTAGAAAATTTTCCAAGTAAAAGTTTTCGTGGTGTAAGCCACTACTATCTGAAATTCCACATGGTAAGGAAGACGAGGTTTTAAGTCAGTTGTATCAAGCATGATCATTCCTGGATTACAAGTCTCAATAGATCCTAAGGAAACTAACAGAGCCTTTCTCTTGGAAGGGAAGCTCTGGAGGACTTCCAAAGAAGACATCGCACAAGGGTTTTATGACAAATCCTCCAACACAGAGTAGTTCTGGGCGGCCCTTGCATTTGGGTTGTGGGAATATTTTTTGAACACACCTTTTGGGATGTGTGTCATTGTTTCACTCAATGTCTTCTCAATTTGGAGAGGAAGAGATGGGTTTTCGACTTCTTTACCCTTTTGAGAGGTTTTTTCCATTCTGTAGTCATGTGTCCTAGTTGTTATGTCAACGCTACCTTTCATGATTTACACATTCACAGACGAAGGATTAATCGCAGATGGAGGGGGTCCCTGACTACCCCTTTCTGTGCTTGAAGAGGCTTGAGTTAAATTTTTACCATGTGGAAATGTATTCGTTAACACGGTAGGCTACTGTTGTGGTTCTAGGCCTCCATAAGCTAAGGGAACTGGTGAGCTGAGTGGTCTTCCATGCAAAGATTACACAGATACTTCAACTTCTTATTTTTTGTGTTGTCCCTGCCAGCATTATTGGTAGGTTTCTTATCCCCCTTACCCTTCTTTTGTTGTTTCTTATTTCTAGTAGGTTGTTGGGTGGCCTTCGGGTTTGTAGATTGCACACTATGTACATCCAACATTTGAGTAGGGTGAGTAGCTGAACTAGTGGTCGATTGACCGTTGTCTGTTGTATTGACAATTGTTGCAATTGATTCGACAGTTGCTCAGCGAGATTTGTTTTCACTAAACCAAGAATACCATTGACATGTGTTCCAGATCTTTGTCTAGTCTTTTCAAGTATCGAACATGGTGCATTTGGAAAAACTTCGTAAAGTAAACTAGATTGAGAGTAAATCAGCTCTAGTTGTTGAGCTCTCATTATCGCTTCTTCTTATGAAAATACCCCCGAGGTTATGAATTCTTTAGATAACTGGGGTACTAAATACTTAAGGAACCACTCAAGTAGGAATGCTAGTGGGACTAGTACTTTTATCAAACTCTTCCAGTGTCTCCATTCTCGGATGTGATCTGAGATATGGTCCACTTTTTTCTTCTCAAATTTGGCCTGCAATTCGGTGTTGGCATTGTATCTCACAAGTAATTGGAAATGGTTTAAGAATTTCATTTCCAATTTGTCGAAGGAAGAGTATCTTGAGTGGTTGAGCTTGATGTACCATTTCAACACACTCCCGATGAGAGTATTTTTAAACAAATCCAACTGGACGGAGTTGGCTCACAAAGAGTTGGACGAGAGCCATAAATGGAAGGTAGTCACGTGATCACCTGGATCTTCGTTAGGCTTAGCCTCGAACTTTGGAATGTCCAAAGGCAACTTGGTCATCATAGGAGGCCAACGTGGATCATGATAGATGGGGTCATTTAATAAACTTTTCAAGTCTAGCAAGTGCAAAGTTTCCATAAAAGGTAATTTGGGTTGTTGATTATAACCAGGGAAAAAGGAGCCTGGAGTTTGGCTAGCACCAGGTTTCCAGGAAAAGTTAGGTTGTTGGCTAGGGTTCTGGTAATAACCATGGGGGTGACCAACATATAGATTATGTGCTTTTTAGGACGTCATCGGCTGACTCCCGTAATAGGATGTAAAGGGTTGGGCTTACATCACATTCCAAGGATTTTTGGAAGGGTTTCCCCCTGCCGATATGACATGCATAGGTGTTGAGCCTTGCCCAGGGTTCCATTGGCTATGGAAGGGGTTTCCCCCAATCAAGATACCTGAAAAGGGAACTGATCCCTACCATATATTCCAAAGTCCTTGTGAGGAAGGAATTCCCAAGTTTGCCCCATGTGCAAGAATAATAGTGTGCATAGGATTTTGTTGTCCATAACCAGGGTTTCCCCCGACTGAGATGGAAACTGACGAGAATAAATTGTTACCAAACGCATCAAAAAAAGAGAATGGTGTCGAACCTACCGACATGTTGTAAGAAGGAATTCCTTCACAACCTTCTCCAAACGAACTATATTTTATGTTCGGCCCGACAGAGTGCTGGTGAGGACTGTTGAGTGAAGGGGATGAAGGACGTATATGAACCCCTCCATAAGGGAGAGCCTTATAGGGATTTGAAGTGCCCCCCATGGATCCTTGCAAAGTAGTGTTATAGCTCCCTACCCCTAGAACTAAACTATGTAGAGTGGAGTAGGAAAGGACAGATTTCCTATTGAAGCCAGGCATCTCATATGAAAACAAAGGGCCTGTAGCACTCTGGGTGAAAGGAGCAGTGATCACCGCCATAGATGGAATCATACCATTGCCCGAGGTAGAGGCTGTCGAGACCATGGTGTTACAGACTGGTGACGGTTGGTTAGGAGGAAGAACACCCCCTGTGGTGATAGTCATAGAGGGAGTATAAAAATTCTGTGAAGAAGTAGCAACATTTGTCTCCATCGCTACTTGTGACACTACCTAGTGCTCGTAAGGTTTAACCTGTATGACGATGGGCACCGATAGATTAGTGATCAGAGGGTTATAAGGACCAAGATATTCCTCTTCGAGGTCGACAATGGTTGGTTCCTCCAGAATCAAATTTTTGCCTCTCAGAGATGGGTCAAGCTCAGTTTCTTGTGTCCTAATCGCCTCAAAAGACCCTTCTTTGTCTAGTCTTCGCCTTACCGGTAGCGGGGGTGTCTCTAGACTAATTGGTGGTAGGCCAAGAAGCCTTTGAGATCGATAGAGCTCTTGATCCTCCATGGTATGAGAAGATCAATGACACACTATGGATTTTTATTAATGTTTTGAAGACCAACACACACTAGAAAAATCTCCTATAAGATAATACAAGGAGATCACTAGCTAGTTGGAAGAATAGTTACACTAGCCAACACTAGAGAAACTTACCGGTGCAAGTGAAACTTGAATATGAAAGCACCCTTTCGGTATACTCTGCAAATTTTTTCCTGATGTCTTCCCTAGGTACCACAGTATGCCCCCGCAGTCACTTGTGTAATTCATTAATATAAAGGCAACTAGGTTTCCAGTGCATGAATAGTCATCAGGCGGGTACAGTCGATAGTTGGGCGCTGCAATGAGAAGGGTATCAAGCCTGAAACCTATCAAGGGTATCGAAAGAAAGTGTTTCAGAAGATGAATGAGGACCTCGAATGGATTCGAGACTCATGAAGCTCTGTGGCAAATGAGAACAACAGAATCCCAGGATAAGCACTCTATATGAGTTCCCCACTACACTTAGTCCGGCTTTGGAGAGGTTATCTCTGCTACCTTTCCTTACATGACCTCATGTTTATCCCATGTGTTAGAGGGGGGTCCCGGATAACTTTCATAGTTACTAGAATTTGAAGAAGTCCCTAGCACAGACTCTTATGTTTGTTTTTGTAGCCTTGAAGAGTTTCCTCTCCAATCCTAAATCAAGGCTCTAGCCTAAACTGAATTGATGGACTCTACAAACACAAAGTCTAATAAATTTTAATTAAGAGTTAATTTTAGTGGTTGTCTTAAGTCAAAAGGAATAGAAATGAAACCAATGATGTTCTTTGAGAGACGATAGAGAAGAGCATAAGATGATACTAAAAATAAACTACTCCTTCTTCACAAATAAATATTTTCCAAATTAAAACTCTTTCACCAAACTTTTTGTAACTACTTTTCTCAGATCTTTGAAAAGAAAAACTTAAAACAAGATTTTGCTCAACTACGAGCTACTTAATTTCCTAAGCATTCAAGTAAATAAATTAAGAAAAATTTCTCTTTCCTTGGTAAATGAAACAACTAACCTAAACTACTTTACCAAACAAAGAAATGAATTTTTTTTTTTTATTGTTTTATGCTTCCAAACAAGAAATTTGAAAAAGAATTTTTCACTTTTATTCTAAAGAAAAAAAGGGGAAAATGACAACAAGTCAAGACCAAGAAATGAATTTAGGTTCAATCGCAAATCGCAGGGAGTCACTAACAATACCAAATAGGTAGATCAAAGCAGACTCACAAACTTGTCTAAACACCCTATCAAAGAAAATACAAGAAATTTTTTGATGAAAAGAAAGATATGCTGAGGTCATACCTAGGCTATAGAATGCTATAACAGAGACCATGGCTCGATCAAGAAAACACTTGAGAAGTGTGACTTATGATAGGGAAGAGGATGACTACCTCTTATAAGAAACATTTTCTCAACACAGGCATCCTACAGACACTTCAGCAGCCAACATATGTACGTGGGATGTCCAAAGGCAGGCCATGTATGCACGTGTGCAGGCCCACTATAGTTCGTGTACACCTCTGTAACTTCTTAAATAGATGAAAACCAACAGTCAAGAAAAGGCAGGGAGTACTGGTATGGAAGACCAACATCTCTTAAAAACACATAAGCTTACAAAAACTCAAAAACAGTGAGTAAATTGATTCAAAGCACCCAAAAATAAATATCCCCAAAGACCCTAGAGGCTTCCCCTGTATGGTTGCCAATTCTACATAGAGGGAAAACCTCTCTATGGACTACACCATACTTCTAAAATGTAGGTAGAGATAATGTTATGTCCCTTTCCAAATAGGAGCACCGGAGAGGAGGCTTAATGGTCTAAACCACCCCGTTAGACTATAGCCAAGGCCAAAGAGGGGTAAACAGGGTTACTAGAGGTCACTCCAATCACAAGTGTTATATTCAGAAAGTGGCATTGAGCTAAAAAGGGTTAAAATCACTTTTAAGTCATTATGAGCTAAAAATACAAGTCAACAACGAATTAGGGTTTCAACAGTGATTTAGGGTTTTGGAAGTCAACTGTGAATTAGGGTTTCAACATGATTTAGGGTTTTAGAAAGCTATAAAGGAAGGGTCAGTGACCTAATTCATCATTATGCAGATTATAAATTGTCATTGACGAGAAGAGGTGCATCTCAGGAGAGATAGTTTAGTGTATTCCAGGAGAAAGACACTAATTGGTTGATTTTGGTGTTGAAAGACACACCCTAGTCACCGAAAGATCATCTAGGTGTTCCCTCATTATTCATTAATTCCTCAGTGCTCCCATATTCCGGGTATTATCTTTTAGTTTCTTATTTGTATTCCGACTAATATACTTTTGTCTTTTGATTTAGCTGAGTGTTGTTATTTTATTCAGCCGCAGTTTCTTATTCGTATTCTGGCTAAGATCCTTTGTTTGTTGATCTAGTCGAGTATTGTCAATTTGTTCATCCTCATTCTTCCATTTTGTAATCCATAGAGATATCATAATGCAAAATTTGCATTCTTTTGTCACGTTTATTATTTTTATGGTCATTTATATGTTGTAAACCTTTGATCCTACACACACATTAACAGTGTTTCCTAGACTAGCCAAGTCAGGAACATTATAGTGGTATCAGAGCTTTAGTCCTACCAGCCTGTGACTAAAGATAATGACTGCAGTAGAAGACCCAGAGGGTCATGAACATGTAGGTGACGAATATGTCAATTACAACAAGCATCAGGAAAGAAGGCATAGGCCTAATTTTCCCCCTTTTCCTCATACCTCAGAGGAAGAGGAAGAGGCACAAAGAGAAGCAGAGAGAAGGGCAGAGCATGAGGCTGAGTGCAAGGCTGGGAGGATGCTAGGAGACATATATGAGTGACCAGAGGGCAGTGGCAAGGCCCCCATAGATCCAGAGGCATCTTTCATGCAGGTTATCAATGATATGTTATCTAGTCAATGGACCATGTCTCAGTCCTTGGCACAGGTGGTTGATAGATTGGATAGAGTGGGCACCCCAGATACATAAGTCCCACATGCATCACAGGGGAACTCGGGAGTACGCAGTAGTCTCCAATCACCCTCTCGCACATACACCTCTGCGAGTAGGATTCCCAGACCCTTGTTTCCCAGTTTCCAGAGGGCACCCCCAATAGAAACACCGCCTCCAATAGCACAAAGTCCACCCACTCATGCCGACGAAATTGCAAAGTATAGGAGGGAGTACACAGCATTGGGTCATGAATTCCATCAGTACATGACCTTAGTCGAGTACTATGTACTCAGACTCAGGAACCACCCCAGAGAGCCACAAAGGGGAGGACCACAACAGCAGCAAGGGCATAACCTCGATTTCATCCGAAAAGTTGGGAAACTCACCATCCCTTCTTTCAACAAATCGTCCAAATACACCACTAGAGTTTGGGCATAGAAGCTAGACACGTATTACATGTTCAACCAGATGACTGAGATAGAGGCCATCAATTTCGTGACCTTACAGTTGGATTTTAAGGCACATGAGTGGTGGTATCATGGACTGGTGACATTGGGTCACATTCACATCACCTCTTATAGGGAGTTTACAGATAGGCTCATGGATAGGTTTGACAGGAAGGATCACAAGATACACTTCAGGGATCTAGCCTAATTGAGACAAACTGGCACAACAGAGGCATTCATCACAGAGTTTTAGCAGGTAGACATGGAAGTGATGGATATATCAAAGCCTAGGATGATCATGCTATTCACAGAAGGACTCACAGAGCCTTTGAGAGGATGGGTGAAGGCATACATGCCTCCCACTTTGCAGGATTCCATCCTTCGCACTGGATATCTGGCAGACTCAATGCCAGAGACTAAAACTTTCTCCAAACCATTTGTGCCCCAGAGGGATTGAGACAGGAAGCCATTATAGAGAGAATGGAAGGGAAAAGAGAAGTTGGATGATGAGACTAGGAAAGATCTTATGAGGAAGAATCTTTTCTTCAGCTGCAGAGATCCTTGGGTCCTAGGCCACAGGTGCATGGGAAAGGTAGAGTTTCATTATATTGAGGTAGCATCAGACACCGTGGATAATGAGGAGGAGGATAAAGAAAGTGGATCCACTAAGTCAGAGGAGGAGTCAACACTAGCAGATGAGCAGCCTCCCCATATACCATCGACACCGGTAGGAGTCGATCCTCCAGTAGTCCCACAACCACCAGAATAGGTTAATAGGAGGAAACCAACAAAGGGAGGTGTCATAGAGACCCTTTCTGGTGTTCCTAGGGATGATACTCTCCGTATCAGAGGGATTATTGAGGGGAAATGAGAAATCACCCTGATAGATGGTGGGGCCACCCACAACTTCATCAATGCTTCACTAGTATCGATACAGGAACTTCAGAGAGAGGAGTTTGAGGGGTTTGATGTTGCGGTAGCAGATAGGCACACATTGGAGTGTCTATACAGAGTTCCAAACTTAAATATGAAATTAGGAAACGACACAGTGAGAGACACATTTTATGTGGTTGACCTATTAGACACAGATGTGGTGTTAGGAGTTCAATGGATGATTACCTTGGGAAAAATCACTACCAACTACCAAACCTTGGAAATGGGATTCAAAGATCAGGATGGGAAGAAAGTTGTTCTAAGAGGTATGTCGACAGGAGCACCCAGGACAGTTTCAACCAAGAATATGCAGAGGATATTTAGACATGGGGAGGTATCATATGCCGCAGAATGCTTGATCACTACTCAGAAGGATTCGAAAGGTCAACAACAATACCATACAGAGATCAAGAAATTATTAGGATGACATGAGGAGGCCTTTGAGGCAATTCCACTAGGGAGACCACCTAAAAGGGGGTTTGAGCACACCATTGAGTTGGAGGAGGGGGGCAAACCTAAGATCACCCCCCCTATCGTCATCCTAGGAGGTGCAAGGATGAGATAGAGAAGGAAATCAAGGAATTGTTGGCGATGGGACATATCAGAATGAGTAGCAGCCCATTTGCTTCTTCAATTGTTTTAGTTTTGAAGAAGGATGGCACCATGAGGATGTGCCTTGATTATCAAGCCTTGAACAAGAAAACCATAAAGAACCGGTACCCTATCCCACGCATTGACGATTTGATGGATGAACTAGATGGGGAATTTTTCTTCTCAAAAATTGATCTACGCTCTGGATATCATCAAATAAGAATCCGAGAGCAGGACATAGAGAAGACGACATTTCAATGTCATTTTGGACACTTCGAGTTCCTGGTTATGCTATTTGGGCTAACCAATGCACCCTCTACATTCCAATCTTGCATGAACCATATATTCAGGGATTAGTTAAGGAAATCAGTCTTGGTTTTCTTCGATGACATCTTGATCTATAGTCAGTCATGGCAAGAGCATATGAGGCACTTGGATGTGGTATTAAGAATCATGGAGGCATAGTCATTATATGCTAAAGAGTCCAAGTGTGAGTTCGGTATGAAAGAGATACTTTACATAGGCCACATCATCAGTTCACAAGGGGTACAGGTGCACCAAGAGAAGATCAGGGCCATTCTGGATTGGTCGACACCCAAGAATGTGACAGAATTGAGGAGCTCCTTCGGGCTGTGTAGATATTACAGGCAGCTTCTCCAGGGTTTTTTTCATCTTGGAGAACTGCTGATAGATATTACCAAGCATGGGGCCTTCATATAGACCAATAAATCACAAGAATCCTTTGATCACATGAAGGAATTCATGGGCACTAGTCTAGTGTTGGCACTACCAAACTTCACCTTGCCATTTGTACTAGAGTGTGACGCATTCGGCGAAGGGATCGGTGCAGTTTTTATGCAGGGAGGACACCCCATTATATTTGAGAGACAAAAACTTAGTTAACCTAATATATTGTACTCCATTTATGACAAGGAAATGTTGGCAATCATGCATGCCTTGACCAAGTTCAGACAATATTTGGTGGGCAACAAATTCATGGTCAAGACCGATCACGACATTTTGAAGTATTTCCTTGAGAATAAGGACCTCAGTGATCACCAATAGAAATGGGTGACAAAGGTACAATAATTTTACTTTGGCATAGAGTATGTCATGGGGAAGAAGAACATTGTGGCCGGTGCACTATCGAGGAGACTTGGGGCATGTTCTTTGATGGAGATTTCAGCATATTGGAAATCCCACTTATTAGTGGAATACTGCAAGAAAAAGTTCTCTTGTGAGGTGATGGATGGGAAGATAGAGGATGATCGGTATAGGGTCATTGAAGATGTCATTTTTTACAAGGATAGAGTCTAATTGGTGCCAGATTCAGGGCTTAAGAAGAAGATCCTCAATGCAGTTCATGATTCACCTCTAGCAGGCCATCAGGGGTTTTTCAAAACCTACAGACAGATCATAGAGAGGTTCTCATGGAAGGGCCTCAAACAAGACATTATGAGACACATCAGTGAGTGTGTGACTTGCCAGTAGAACAAGTCAGAGAATTTTCTTCCAGTAGGGCTACTTCAGCCACTCACCATTCCAGATAAAAAATGTGAGAGTATATCTATGGACTTCATCACAGGTCTACCCAAGGTCGAAGGTAAGGAATGTATCTATGTAGTGGTCGATAGATTGACCAAGTTTTCTCACTTCTATGAAATACCGACAAAGTACAATGCAGTTTAGGTATATGAGCTTTTCTTTAGGGAGGTCTTCTAACTTCTTGGGTTGTCGAAGAACATCGTTAATGACAGGGATAGTCGGTTCATAGGGACATTTTGGAGAGAGTTGTTTCAGTTGGTGGGGACAAATTTGACACCTAGCACTAGTTATCACCCTTGTATAGATGGGTATATAGAGATTGTCAACAAGTGGGTTGAAGGGTATTTGAGGAACTATGTAGGAGGACAACAGAGAATGTGGATAAAGTGGTTACATTTAGGAGAACATTGCTACAACACCACCTTCCACATGTCCATTGGTATGACACCCTTTCGAGCATTGTACGGATATGATGCTCCCACTTTGGTACACTTGGTATTCAGGGAGAGAAGAGCTCCCAAGGCCAAGGATTGGATCATAGAGAGTCAGGAGATTCTCAATTTGTTGAAAGAGAACCTGCAAATAGCGCAACACTGACAAAAGATAAGTGCGGAGAGGCATAGGATAGAGTGCAACTTTGAGGTTGGAGATTTGGTTTTCTTGAGACTCCAACCCTACAGACATTTATCTATGAAGAAGAGTGGGGCCGAGAAGCTCAAGCCCAGATTTTATGGTCCTTATAGGATCATGTGCCAAGTAGGCGAGGTTGCTTACGAGCTAGAGCTTCCAAAGGGGAGAAAGATTCATAACGTGTTCCATGTGTCTTGCCTAAAAAAGGAAGTGGGACAATTCATTAGCACATCAGAGGAGCTTCCCCCGTTGGATGAGGAGGGACAGTTGGAGTTAGTTCCAGAGGAGGTTTTGGAGTTCTGGGAGTGGAAAATGGGGAGCAAGGTCATCAGAGAGTGTTTGATTAGATGGAGAGGGATTCCAATAGAGGACACTACTTGGGAGAGCAAGCAGGTGTTGCAACATCCCTGGACTGGTATTGCTTGAGGACAAGCAATTTCGGGAAGGGAGGAATGTAATGTCCCTTCCCAAATAGGAGCTCCAGAGAGGAGGCTCAATGGTCTAAATCACCCCGCTAGACTATAGCTGGGCCCAAAGAGGGGTAAATAGGGTTACTAGAGGTCACTCCAGCCATAGGTGTTATATTCGGAAAGTGACATTGAGCTAAAAAGGGTTAAAAGCACTTTTAATTCATTATGAGCTAAAAATAGAAGTCAATAGTGAATTAGGGTTTCAACAGTGATTTAGGGTTTTTGAAGTCAACAGTTAATTAGGGTTTCAACATGATTTAGGGTTTTGGAAAGATATAAAGGAAGGGTCAATGACCTAATTCATCATTATGAAGATTATGCATTGTCACTGAAGAGAAGAGGTGCATCTCAGGAGAGATAGTTTAGTGTATTCCAGGAGAAAGACACCAGTTTGTTGATTTCGGTGTTGAAAGACACACCCTAGTCACCGGGAAGATCATCCAGGTCTTCCATCATTCTTCATTGATTCCGCAGTGCTCCCATATTCTGGGTATTATCTTTTAGTTTTTTATTTGTATTTCGTCTAAGATCCCTTTTTCCTTTGATCTAGCCGAGTGTTGTTACTTTATTCATCCACAATTGCTTATTTGTATTCTAGCTAAGATCCTTTGTCTATTGATCTAGTCGAGTATTGTCATTTTAATCAGTCGCATTCGGCCATTTTGTAATCCACAGAGATATCATAATACAAAATTTGTAGTCCTTTGTTGTGTTTATTATTTGTATGATCATTTATATGTTGTAAACCTCCGATCCTACACACACATTAGTAGTGATTCCTAGACTAGCCAAGTCAGGAACATTATAGCTAAGAGTCTAAAGTCTCCTACTTTTTATCAACTATCCTGACGTTATCCCACAATCATACATAAAAGACAAAGTACAGGGATCTAGTAGGCATACCTTAAACTTTGCATCCAATGTCGATCCCTTTGTGCTCGGTTGTTTCCTGACTGGAAGAATCCTCCCAAGGCTGACCTGGATTCACCAAAAGACAAACAAGAAACTAGAATCATGCATTCTATGTATGGATTAGTGGGTTAGACATCATAACCAAGAAATGTAAGAAAATTATAAATATTTAAGACATCATTTGGCAGGACAAAAAAAGTACTTCTTTATAGTAATCTCACAAAAGTTGTTTACAACATGAGACCGAAAATGCTCCTCAAACTTGGTCCTTGGCTCCTCTTCACCATGAACCAACTACTTCCACGTTTTCTTCTCCTCTTCATTTCTCTCTAGGGAAATGGAAAGGATTTGCAAAGGAGGAAGAAGGCATTCTGGCTCAAATGCATAATGTGGTTTCAAAATATTGGGGCAATGGGGGAATATTGAAATGGGTAGAGTTTCTATGCTCTCATGCTTCTTTTTGGAATGGGGCCCAAACACCTTATTTTATAGGCCAAAGAGATAGTAATGGTTGAGGTGGCTGGCTATGGGTGATCAAACGGTTAAGTAACGGCCCAGAAACCTGTATCCATATTCAATTTTAATTTTTCATGATTTTTTGTGAGTGTATGCGAGCTATAGTGGAGCAGAAAGAATGTGTATGTGATCAGTAGTGGTGTAGGGCATGTACACCTTCAAAAAAATGGTTTTTAGAAGAGTTGTTCAGTGATGGCTTGGCAAAGATAGAATGTAAGATGGCCTGATGCTAGGTATGCATGTCTGGTGTAGTTTAGGGTTATAACAAGCTTGGAATGTAAGTGCATTGAGATATTTGTATGATAAATTAAACAAAAATTCCCAATCCAATTGTATTAGGTCATGTTGTTCCATAAACCAATAATGATTGAATCTTAGCGCAATCTTTCTGATGAATATGTATTGACTTTGTTAAAATGGTCTAAAAAACTTTAATGGTTACTTCAACTTAGCTAGTGGATTGAGAGTGGTATGGTGTTGATGTTCTATTCTGAATTTGATATTTCTTGTCTATGAACTAAATGATCTTGAAAGAAAATTGAGTCCCTTAATCGATGACAATCTCTCTTGATACACTAAGCCAAAAAAAAAATTCTTCATACAAAAGTTCTTCCAGTTCACTAACATTAGGAAGAGACTTAGCTTCCATCCATTTTTTTACATAACAAGTACAAACTAGAGTATGTCTTCTATATTGATGGTGGATTGAAAGGTCCTACGAAATTAAGAGCCCATTTCCCAAAATGCTCGATGTTAATACTTGAGTTTCCAATGAAATTTCATTTTATTGTACTAGTTTTATGATAGTTTAAGAGAGGTCACAACTTCTAATGTATTTTCTAGCATCTCTTATAATAGTTGGGGAATAGTACCTCAATCATAGAACTTTGTAAGAAATCCTTCTATCCGCAAAATGTTCTTTGCATGGGGCATCAGGACATGCTTTCAACATATCAAAGATTTTATCTTCTCAAAGACAATGTCAGATAATATGGTCAGGTATTATTAGTCCCTTCCATAATCATAGAGGGACTATAACGAACTATAATTCGTTGACTACATATTAGTTTGTCCTTTGACCAAAAATATTTGCACAATACCTATTTTTGAATCTAGGGAATTAAAAACATATATTTTATATAATAAAAAGTACCATACATGTATTGATATAATTGGATAAGATATTGGAGGTCTTATTGCCATATTCAATATTCCCAATGTTTTATATGGCAACATATCCAAACTTTTTCTTGTATACTGTCTTTTTTAATCATATATTTTTCCTGTATATTTCTTGAAGGCGGATTAATGCTACCATTAGTTGGAATGTTTGTATTAGCATTTTCTGCTAGCTGAATATATATGTAAGTTTTGATATGTACTAAACATATTTAAATGTTTTGATATCCAAGCTTTATAGTGATTGAGAATTCTAAAGTTTATAACGCCCTTGCCGGATGTATTTTTGTTGAAATGTATTGACACTTATTTTGAGATGCATCCATGAGATGCGTCCATAGGCCTCACAAATTAAATGTTTACATGACACGACATCCTCCAACAGGACTAATAGCTTAAATGTTTGTGTACTGTAATGTCCTTAGACAGTCTAGTAGCCTTAAATGTTTATGTAAATACGCTTCTCAGAGTACATTTTTCCTCGAAATTTTCCATACACTTATAGTGAATTTGCACAGTCTTGTTTTTCCACCTCCAGTTCAATATCCATTGTATGTTTCATCCTTCTTCTACCTTTGCGATTCAATTTCGTAATTCTTGAAGCTACCTACATTGTTTACTAGTTCAATGAGTGCTTCTTCTTTGTTAGTTTGTCGGTTGATGCTTGTTGTTGTTTTGTTCGCAATTCAACATGCGCTTCAACATTTCATCGTTTCAAAGTAAGTTTCAATGCCATAGTTTCATTTTGTATTCCTTCTTTCTTGTTTAGTGTTTACAGTTTGCAGGTAAGAATGTTTTCTTATTTGTAGTGGCATGGTCCTCGTATGTTTCTGGTTCCTTCTGTGCTTGGGCTGCAGTTTCGTAATCGTTGGAGATACATATGTTGTCTACTGACTCGATGGTTCTTGTTGGTTTGTTGGTTCTTGGGTTGCTAGTTATGTTTCTTTGGCTCGGGTTTACGCTTTGGGGCATGGGGGTGCAGTTCGTCCTGTTCCTGCTTTCTCGTTGTTTTGGTGCTTGTTGTTTAGTTTTCTTTGATTCGGTCTTGCAGGGTTGGGGTCCAGTGGCAGTGGTTGGAGATTTTACTTTTTATTTTATTTTTGGATTATTATTGTTTTTTGGGGTGCTTTACGATGTTCAGCCCCTACACACATGAGTTGACATGCAGTTGTGTTATTTTCTCTATCTGTCAAGGTCGATATATGTTATTCTATAATATTTTTCTGGTGCTTCAGTTTTGGCATGAAGAAAATAGTTTCATGCAAAATTGTTCGAGAATTACATGTGAAATTTCAATATCCACTGTTTTTTTGTTGGAATAAAGCATATGCAGGCTACATTTATAAACCATGTATGGTCAGATGTGTCGATATGACATTACATGTTATTTCTCCTCTACATAGACTGGTGTGCGCATGATACAATTTGTGTTGTGATTGAGATATGATATGTACAACAAATATTCTGCAAGATTATATTTGGATATCTGGAAGCATGTCTGGGTTGTTTGCCATGGAAAACCAAAAACTTGTATCGTGGGAACAATAGTCTATGTAGAGGACAAAGACCATGTATTTCCATCGGTGGAAGCATATTTGGATAATTTTCGATGGAAAACTAGAAATCGTTTAGCTACGGCCATGCAATTGCATGATATTTTGTGGCTTGTAATATATTTTGGGCAGGAAAAAAAAAATTACACGTTTACAACCATGGATGGAAAAGTACAAAGGTTCATGTTTCTTCCTATATTATAGACTATTCATTGAGTCTGTTTTACTGTATGTACATATTTCTTTTTCTGTAGTGCATACTAGCTTCCATTCATCTTCATTGTATTTTGTGCGTTCCCACATTCAAACAAACATAATAGCTAGAGAAAACGAGGGAGTCTTCACTGCATCAATTGAAGAGGATATAGAAAGGTGCATGCTTGTACTGTTATTCATATTGCATTGTTTTATATTTCATTTATGGTCTATATATGTGTTCACCTAGTTTATTATATGTACATGTTGCGTGCCTTCCTACATGGTAAGTTATCTTCATTACATGCGTTCCTGCATACTAACCTACTTCATGTCCCTTGTGTTTTCATTGCATTTCTACAATTAAACAAATAGAATAGATGGAGATGACGATGGGATATTTCACGAGTAAATAACACTCTTTCTCTTTCTTTTACATGTATGTCTTCATTATAAGTTATCTTCAATACATGCATTCCTGCATACTAAGCTAGTTCATGTCCGTTGTGTTTTCGCTGCATTGTTGCATTTAAACAAACAGAATGGATAGAGAGGATGATGGAGTCTTTGGTGGGTAAATAGATCTGTTTCTCTTTCTTTTAGATGTTTTTCTTCATACTAACTTGACTTCATGTCCATTGCATATTCGGTGTTGTTGCCTCAGAGAAAACAGGTTGCTTGGATAGGGAGATGAATTTTTCTATGCAACAGCAGAGGGTTCTGTGGTAAGGTATTCTAAAAGGAATACCAAGTGTGATGGTAAATTAAATATACAAACCAGGTGGGGGAATATAATATTAGACTTGAAAACAGTGGCTTGGCAGTAATGGGCCTTTCTGCCCTCCCTATTTCTACTTTTTCCATTTTCTATTATCCCTTTTGTTTTCTAATTCATCTTCCTAGTGTGATTTCCAAAAATGCCTTGGTGCACCAATTGGTGGACTAACAATTTCACATATGTGGTCGTGCTTCTACCTTATTCCATAGTTACCCACTTTCTCAATTTGTGCTTGTTCATGGATGGACAAGCACAAAGGTTCATGTTTCTACCTATCTTCTATACCGTTCATTCAGTCTGTTTTACTGTATGTACATATTGCTTGTTCTCAGGTGCATACCAACTTCCATTCATCTTCATTGTATTTTTTGCATTCCCACATTCAAACAAATAGAATAGCTAGAGAAAATGAGGGAGTCTTCACTGCATTGGTTGAAGAGGATATAGAAAGGTGCATGCGTGTACTATTATTTCATATTTTGTTGTTTTGTATTTCATTTATGGTATGTATATGTGTTCACCTATTTTATTATTTGTACATGTTGCATGCCTTCCTACATGATAAGTTATATTCATTACATGCCTTCTTGCATACTAACCTGCTTCATGCCCCTTGTGCTTTCACTACATTGCTACATTTAAACAAACATAATAGTTAGAGATGACAATGGGCTCTTTTGTGGGTAAATAACCCTCTTTATCTTTCTTTTACATGTTTGTCTTCATTGTAAGTTATATTCAATACATGCATTCCTGCATACTAAGCTAGTTCATGTCCATTGTATTTTCGTTGCATTGTTGCATTTAAAAAAACAGAATGGCTAGAGAGGATGATGGAGTATTTGGCGGGTAAATAGACTTATTTCTCTTTATTTTAGATGTTTTTCTTCAAACTAACCTGCCTTCATGTCCATTTCATATTCGCCGTTGTTGCCTTGGAAAAAATAGGTTTCTTGGACAAGGAGATGAATTTTTCTGTGCAACAGCAGAGGGTTCTGTGGTACAGTATTCTAAAAGGTATACCAAGTGTGATGGTAAATTAAATATACAAACTGGGTGGGGTCATATAATATTAGACTTGAAAACAATGGCTTGGAAGTAATGGGCCTTTCTTCCCTCCCTATTTCTACTTTTTCCATTTTCTATTATCCCTTTTGTTTTCTAATTCATCTGCTTAGTGTGTTTTCCGAAAATGCCCTTGTGTGTCGGTTGGTGAACTAATGGTTTCACATATGTGTTCGTTATTTTACCTTATTCCATAGTTACCCACTTTCTCGATTGCAGGTGTGAGGCTGGAAGGTTGAACATTGCTCCCCTGGCTTCCGGGGGTCCGCGATATACAAATTGGCCATGGTGTCCCACGCTCATGCGCTCTTTACTGTTAAGCAATTATCCAATTAAAATAATCATATGCATACAATTTTACGGTTATTTAGTCCTTTTGATGGACAATATACAATGCATATGCTTGTTTAGTCCCGATGTTCATCTGCACATGCTTGCATCAGAAAAAGTTGGACTAGTGACATGGGCATGAACAATTAGTCATCCCATACATTAGCAAAACGACAAGGCCAAAGGTAAATATGCATATGCTATGCTCTTACTATGTTTACTAAACAAATATCCTTGGGTATATATTCATCTATGGCATGTTGGATATGTTGATGTCATCTGCAATACATGGTTTGCAGCCTGCAAGAAGTATCAACAAGTGCAAGCGAGATGCCAAACGTACTGCATGCTCTGCAAACTAAGAGGTGTGGTTGAAAAAATCTATCTCCATAGTTCATCAAAGCTATGTGTGTACTTGTATATTTATGCCAGTGAAAGAAGAATAACAAAAAAAAAAAAACACCACCATTGACTTTAGTTTTCCTATTCAAAAAATTGTCACCGGGTCTAGAGTTGTGACATCCAAAGTACTGTCAATAGAGGGCTTGAACAACCGCCAAACTAGACAATTGTTCATTGGGGACATAATGGTCATATATAGAACCTACTTGGACCAGGAAAATAAAAGTAGATCCATTATGTGTGCTGACATGACAAACAAGGAGGCCATGATGATAGTGACACTGATTGTTCCTCCACAACATGTCTAGAAACATGCAGAAAATATATTTCCATGTAATGGGATATCCATTACAAATTTTAATATATTTCCCAAAATACTATATGACCATGGTGATTGTGATCACGTTATTTCTCTCAAAGAAACAAGCATTGTGGAAAAAATTCTGACTATTTTTTCAAAATATAGTTTTGTCCCGGACTCGACTATCAGCCATCTTGCACAGAGAACTAATATTTACCCAATGGGAACAATTGGTGCAACTATCACACTGGTGAGAAAACATGGCTCACAACACATTCTCCATATAAAGGATGGAGAGTCAAACAACAACAAGGCAATGGTACCACTTTTCATATTCAGTTTTGTCCTTTACTTTCACATGTGCATGTATCTCGGATAAGTTACACACATATTGCATTGTTCCATGTTGCAGCTACAATTGTTCGATACGTATTCAGATTTGTTTTTGTCAATGGAACAACAATTGCATAAAGGGAAGATTCCACTTATGTTGTTCAAAAATATAACAAAGAAAAGGGATGTTATAGAAAGGATCTTTCATAAAACCCAGGGAACATTTGTAACAGAGTTGCAAGAAGATATAGTAGATGATCTGAGGAAACTAGCTAGCTTTACAACTTTTGTGCATATACATCCACAAAATCATCCTCACTTTTCTTATAGAAATAGCCTTTAACAAATTTATGCGGCCTGTTTAATATATTTTTTTTTTCTAAGGGAAGGGGGGGGGTGTGCAGTTGTGTATTATATTGTTCAATGTATTAATTCCTATCCTCTTGTTCCCAGGTTGAAGGTGTTTTAGTTGCATCCAATGTGTACTCGGCCCCTTTTGAAGTTGTATGTGAAAAATCCATCTCCCTTGCTTCTGTCTCCACTTTGATAAGTGATGATACGATTGATTGTCTATGATGTAGTGAAAAATGTCCATATATATATGGACATTGCATCAATGTTGTCATCCAAACCATGGGCAACAAAACCATGCATTGTACAGCTAGGCAACCTCTTACAAAATTTGCTTCCTAAGTTGGCATACTTGTCGTATGAAACGTATCTACATGAAAAGGCAAGAAGTGTCTACATGTTGCGAGAGCTTCAGATACATAGAAAATTCATCTTAAATGAGGACAATGCAATTTTTCATATTGGCTGAACAAGGGAAATATATATATATATATATATATATATATATATATATATATATATCAAACTTTGGCAGGAAACAAAAATACCTCATGTGTCTCTGTAATATTTCTTCAACATCCAGTTGAATGTTCATTGGACTTGGCTAGTTGGGATTATACGCGCATAATACTAGCATGGAATCAAACCCCATATATCCCATGGCCCCAATTATTTTCTACTGAGAACATATACTAGATGCAAGAGAAAAAAAACGCGGCGACGTCTTTTCTTTGTATATAAAATTGTTTGGTGCAAAGGTCGATGGGTCTTGCTCTATGGAACCTTTTGGGAACTTGCTTGCGGCCTGTTTGAAGTTTGGTTGGTTCTTGGTTATGTGCTTCGTCTCTCAATTTATATACCATGGAACTCCAACTGTTCTTTGGAGGACACAGAACAACATAATTGAATTTTTAAGCCAGTTGGCTCGTAGATCTGCCTAATAATTTCTATGGAACTGTGATGCAAATGTAGTATGTGACTTGTTTTAGCAGATTTCCTTGATCAATGAACTTGGCCAAATTGTTGTCTTGGAATAATTTGAAATCAACGAATGTATATTGTGTAAAGTGAAATTGTGCTATCATATAAGAGGCCCTTAAAATTCAAATTGGTCGTTGTTTTGACATTCTTTCTTAATCGATGAACTTGGTAAAATTAATGTCCTGGAATAATTTGAAATCAACGAATATATACTGTGCAGAGTGAAATTGTGCTATCATATGAAAAAAAGGCCCTTAAAAATCAAATTGGTCCTTATTATGCTTGCGGTGATAGAATTTAAAAAAAAAAAAAAAAAATCTTTCCTTCATTTTTAAAAAAATAAGTGATTTAACATCCTTTAATAATTTAATGTAAATCACATGTACAATATCAATATTTAATATTAATAATTTAGTATTTGAAAATATTTTTTTTAGATAAAGTTAGATAGGATGACCATCCGTAAACAATTTCAATATTGAACCCACCAGACGTGGAGTCTTGTCGATTTGTATGTTGCAGAACTCCAAGTGCTTTTTGGAGGACACGGGACAATAGAAGTGCAATGTTTAGCCAACAAGGCCACAAGTCCGCCTGTCAATTTTGTATATCGTGGAAGTCTAGGTGCTTTTTGTAGGACATGAAACAATAGAGGCTCAATTTTGTGTCTTCCAGGACGAGAAACTATGATCCAAAAAGTGCCTATGTATGGAATGAGGGATCTGTATATGCTATATAAAATATCATGTCAATACTTTATAAAAGTAATATAAATGTTTTGACCTGCATAGAATAGATCTAGCTAATTAATGATATACACATTTGTAGAGAGAATTGGAAAAAGAAGAAGAAGGAGAGAAAGAACGGAAAGAATTCTCATTAACCGTTGTGAATAATGAATAATTTACACACGATATACTATGTATAACTCAATGAGTTAGACTTGAGGTGAACCAAGTAACCATAGTGGTGGTATAGAGTGATATGGATACACACCAACAGTTACGGGAGTGAATTTCCACCTATTCTAGTCTCTCAGGCAGTTACGGGAGTGAACTGCCACCTAGTTGAATTAACTAGTCAACTAGTCTTCAGTTAACTGACTGAACAGAAAGTAGTGAGGAGTTAAATCAAGGAATCAAGGCTAATGCACCACTTTAGTGATGATACCAAGGAAATTTCGAATTATCATGGTGATGATCCCAATGTTGCATGGTGATGATCCCAATGCAACATCTAAACTCAAATCAACCAGTCAAACTAAAGTGTGAACTGAAAGAGAATATTCTCTAGGTGGAATATTCTCTCCTAAAATATAGGAGACTAGATAATGACTAGTTATGACTAATGAAAAAATAAAAACCTTAAGAAAAAGTAATCCTAGGTGTGTGTGAAGTAACTCCAACACCCCCCCTGAACATCACTATGGTGAAAATAAAGATTGGGTCCCAGCAATGAGGCCATGTTAGGTACCCAAGTAAAAAAGGTACACTGAAAATAAAGTGAAGAAAGAGGGAAAACCTCATGGGAAAAACCCCCCCTCAAGGTACAATGTATGTAAAAAAGAAGAACTACAGTTGCTAGGAAACAGTGTCCTTCACTCCAAGACAACCTCGTAGAGAATGGAATTTATGCTCAGTGAAGGTCTTGGTGAAAATGTTTGTCATCTTTTCTGTTGAAGGAAAGAACTGTAATTCAATGATCCCCTCCTATACCAAGTCTCAGATGTAGTGCATGTGGATCTCGATGTCTTCATCCGCTGCCTCTGAACTGGATCTCTGCATAACTTCAGAGTGCTCTGGTTGTCACACCAGATGACTATCGGCTAATGAAACTGAATGCCCAACTCAGTCTGAAAATGTTGTAGCCACATAGCCTGAATGATTATGTTAACTGCTCCTCTATACTCTTCCTCAGCTCAAGATAGAGCAATGGAAGCTTGCTTCTTTCTCAACCAATAGATAGGCCTGGAACTAAGACTAAGTGAGTAACTAGATGTGGACTTGTGATCAATGCTATCGCCAGCCGAGTCGGAATCAGTAAACCCGGTGAGATATAATGTAGATTTTGCTGCATAATGAATCCCAAAGGTGATGGTGCCCTGTACATATCAAAGGATACGCTTTGCAGCTTTCCAATGTAGCTCATGTGGCTCCTACATGAACCTGGAAACTGCACCAACTGCATATGAGAGTTTTGTTCTAGAGTGTGTGAGATACAACAAGCTTCTCACTAGTTTTCTATACAGTGTGTTGTCAACCAATGGAGTCTCCCCACCATCCTCAAGTTTGACTCCTGATAGGAAAGGAGTCAAAGTAGACTTGTAGTCTGTCATGTGAAATCTCTCAAGGAGATCTCATACATACTTGGCTTGAGATAGTTTGATGCTTGATGCATCCTGACTGATCTCAAGTCCAAGGAAGAAGTGTAGTGGACCCATGTCCATCATCAAAAACCTGTCATGAAGAATCCTCTTGACTGCAGCAATCGTTGAGGTCGAGCAACCAATGATCAACAAATCATCGACATACAAAACTAAAAGTAGAAGTGAATCATTCATCCTGAGCATGTATACATTCAGGTCTGATTTACAACGTACAAAGTTCTATGACAACAGGCAGGAGTCTGTCTTGGCATACCATGCCCTCGAAGCCTGCTTGAGGCCATAAAGTGACTTCTTCAGTTGACAAACCAAAGATGAGTCCTGCATAAATCCCTAGGGCTGCTCCATGTAGATATACTTAGAGAGATCACTATGAAGAAATGCATTCTTCACATCCATCTAATGGACTTCCCATCCCTTGGTTGCCGTAATGGAAAGTGCCAATCTTATGGAATCCATCTTCGCTACTGGAGTGAAGGTCTCATCATAGTCAATACCATGAACTTGTTGAACGCCTTTGGCGAAAAGTGTGGCTTTGTATCTTTGGACCTGTCCATCCACTACGCTCGTGGTCCTATAGACCCATCTGCATCTGAAAATTTTCCTCCTAGACTGAAGGGGAACCAGATCCCAAGTCTGGTTCTCGAGGAGGGAGTTGTACTCCTCCTGCATGGTGGATTCCCAAAAGGGATTTCTAGAAGCCTTGCCATAATACTTTGGATTTGAAGACTGAACCAAGAAAATATGCATGTAAGGGAATGGTTCAGTGGCAGTGAGTGCAATAGGAGGCTCTTCAAAATTAGATCGAATCCTTCTGGTATCAGATGGATCACCAACAACATCCCCTCCATCCTGAAGAGTATTCTATGCCCACTTGAGCCTCTGCTCTGGCTCTGCAACTGCATCTGGATGCTCTGACTCTAAATATGAATCTAAATAATCTAATTCCTCTGAATCAAAACTCTCATCTAAATAATATTCGGCATGTGCATGCTCATCATCTCGGACAGGTGGAAGAGTGAAGGTGTCTGCATGCGACTGCTGAGGTACATGCGAGACACTTTCCTCAAATTAAACACTACACTAAATGATGATTCAACCTAAGGAAATATAAATAAGCCGATATCCCTTCACACCATTGGGGTATCCAACAAAAATGCACTCAGTGCTATGTGGATCAAGTGCCTTCCTCTTTTTAGAGGGAATCTGGGCCCATGCATGTGAGCCAAAAATGCGAAAGTGGGCCACTTCTGGTTTGAGGCTACTCCAAGCCTCGTACGGGGTCTTATCCTTGAAATATCTATGAGGAGATTTGCTTTGGATGTATGTTGTATAGTTAAGTGCTTCGACCCATAGTCTTTGTGGTAGTGACTTTGCATGCAACATGCAACATGCCATCTCCTTTAGAGATCTTTTTTTCTACTCGACAACTCTGTTTTGCTGCGGAGTGTAGGGAACTGTATGATGCAATTGAATCCCTGCCTCATGGAAAATATTATGAATCTCATTATTCACATACTCTCCCCCGTTATCAGTTCGAAGGACTTTGATATTCTTTCTGGATTGTGTCTCAACCAAAGCTTTGAAATCTTTGAGGTGTTGAAAGACCTCGGATTTTTGACTGATAAAGTAGATCCAAGTAAAACGTGAGAAATCATCAACAAAGATGAGAACAAACCTCTCTTTGTTGATCGATGGATGTGGAAAAGGACCCATAAGGTCACTATGGATCAGATCTAAAGGTGTGGAAGCTTGCTGAGACTTTCCATTGACGAATTTATGTTGAGGGTGTTTTCCGAGAACACATCCCTCACATACTCCCTTGGAGAAATGAATGTCTGGTAGAAAATCAACCAATATGTGATTGCTAAGCTATTGCATGTATCTGAAATTCAAATGTCTAGACCTTTCGTTCCATATCCTACTACTTACATCATCATGAGTAAGCAGTAAAGAAAAATCAAGTTCAATGAATTTAGAAAATGTATACAATATAGATTGATGATTTACCTCACTGGTAGCAACCCAGGAGTTGGTTTTCATGTTGTATATGTCCAAAACATTTAGTGTGAATATGATTTTCTTTCCGGTGCCAGAATTTTTCATCTGATATACAGAGAGAAGGTTGATAAAAAGTTTGGGAACATGCATCACTCTCTCGAAGCTTCCATTGGTGAGTTCAATCCTTCCTTTGCCAGTGACTTCGATAGAAGTGTTGTCCCCCATCAGTTTGAAGGACCTTTGCATGAATCGAAAGAATAATATACTTCTTATAAGGAATCCATGTGATGTGATTCTCATGAATCTACGATCCAAGCATCAGGAGAGGAGTTGATGGCAATCAACACATGGCTAGAATTGCCTTTCTTAGAATTCGGATCTTCTGGCTTCTTCTTATTTGCACCCTTGGGGATGCGATCTCCAAGGTTGTTTTTCTGAATTATATGAGACATCAGATATATTTTCTTTTGCATGCATGCAGATTTCGAATGGAATCCTTTGTGACAGTACATGCATTTATCTCCTTTTCTTTCCTTTTCTCCATTAGATCTGGAGGCATTGGTGAAGAGTTTTGTGTACCCTTCCTTCTTCATATGTGAATGAGATTTACGCTTATATTTATCTTTATATTTCTGATATTTTTGTTTGACATAATGCATAGTGAGTGCATGCGCCCTTGGGCCTTTGATTGTGCTCATGTTGATATGCTTGTTTTGCTCTTGTGTCAAGGATTCGATAAATTCTTCAAGAGAAGGAATCTTCCAGGTGGCTCCAGAGGTGAATCCGAAAGTGTGGAATGCACATACGAATATAGAGAATTTAGGACCAGGCTTGGAGAGAATGGTGAGAACCATTTGTTTCTCCTCCTTCAATTTATCAACCCCACAAGATTTAAGTTGCGACAGTAAATCCTTGAATTTTGTAAAGAAATATTGGATATTCTCGAAGCTTTTTGGATCCAATGTGAGCATCCCCACCTACAACATGTGTCCCATCATCTCATCCTATTTTCCAAAGAGCCCTTCCAAGATGCTCCAGGCTTCAATGGGAGACTTACAGGAAGATATATGAAAAAGGAGATCGGGTGAAATAAGACTGCAAATTGTTCTGAGTGCCTCATCCATGTGATTTAAGTGCTTGGATTTTTCTATGGCTGATGTCGGTTCTATATATGTATTCATGGTTAACCTATACAACCCTCTGGATCGAATATTTATGTATATTTTCTCCTTTCATGCAAAATAGTTGTAAGGTGTAAGAATGAATTCTTTTTGGAATTCCATCTTTCCACTGTCTTCAATCTTTTCTACCTGCAAAAAAATTTGGTGTAGATTTTTCTTAGTAGTCCGTCGTATCTAATACCATGTAAATGTGTTGAAATGCATAGAATAGATCTAGATAAACAATGATACACACATTTGAAGAGATAATTGGAAAAAGAAGAAGAAGGAGAGAAAGAATGGAAAGAATTCTCATTAACCGTTGTGAATAATAAATAATTTACACATGATATACTCTGTATAACTCAATGAGTTTGAATTGGGGTGAACCAAGTCACCACAGTGGTGGTCTAGAGTGATATAGACGTGCACCAGTAGTTACGGGAGTGAACTTCCACCTATTCTATTCTGTTAGGCAATTACGGGAGTGAACTGCCACCTATTTTATTCTCTTAGGCAATTACGGGAGTGAACTGCCACCTAGTTGAGTTAACTAGTCAACTAGTATTCAGTTAACTAACTGAACAGAAAGTAGTGAGGAGTTAACTCAAGGAATCAAGGTTGATGTGTCACTTTAGTGATGATAACAAGGCAAGGTCGAATTATCATGGTGATGATCCCAATGCAACATCTAAACTCAACTCAACTAGTCAAACTGATGTGTGAACTGAAAGAGAATATTCTCTAGGTGGAATATTATCTCCTAAAATATAGGAGACTAGATAATGATTAATTATGACTAATGAACAAACAAAAACCTTAGGAAAAAGAAATCCTAGGTGTGTGTGAAGTAACTCCAACAAGTACATGTTTACGTTTGTCTCTCAATTTGTATATCGCGGAAGTCTGGGTGCTTTTTGTAGGACACAGAACAATAGAGGCTCAATTTTGAGCCTACCAGGCCGAGAACCCACGATACAAAAAGTGCCTAAGTATGGAATGAGGCAATCGCATATGCTCTATAAAATCTCATGTCAATACTTTATAAAAGTACATATTTACTATGTATTGCTCATTTGTTGGAAAACTTTTATATCACTCGCCCGACCAAATTGTATAAATTTTCTCCTCTAATTAAATTCTACAATATCAATATTTAATATTAATAATTTAGTATTGAAAATAATGTTCTTAGATATGTTAGATAGTTGATAGGGACTACCATCGTAAACAATGGAAAACTTGAACCCGCAATCCCTCGAGTCCATCTGTAAATATGTATATCGCGGAACTCTGAATGGCACTTGGAGGGCACAAAACAATGAAAGTGCAATGTTGATCCAACTAGCCCACAGTTCCACTTGTCAATTTGTATATCACGAAATTTTGGGTGTTATTTGTAGAGTGCAAAAAAATAGAGGCCCAATTTTCATCCCGAGAGCCCGCGATCCAAAAAAGTGCCTAAATATGCAATGGTGGATCCATACATGCTCTATAAAAATTTCATGTCCATAGTTTATAATAGTACATACTTTGTATGTATTACTCATTTTTCGGAAAACTTGTAAGTACGGAAGTTGGCGGATTCATGAATTCATATTTCACTTACTTTTATATCACCAGCCCGACCAAATGCTTCCTCGTTTGATATTGTAATAAACCAATATAAACTATCCCAAGTCCAATCGTGCTATGACATGAACATGAGGCCCTTAAAATTCAAATAGCTGACAAGTCTGGTCGTCAGTTTGTATATCGTGGAAATGTGGGTGTTATTTGTAGGGCACGAAACAATAGAGGGCCAATTTTGAACCCGCATGCCTGAGAACCCACCATCCAAGTAGTGGCCAAGTATGGAATGAGGGATTCGTACATGCTCTATAAAATCTCATGTCCGTAGTTTTTAGAAATACATCTTTACTATATACTACTCGTTTCCTTTGGATGTTGTTTAGAAGACACATAAGAATAGAACTGCAATGTTGAGCAACCTAGTCCACATATTCGTCTGTTAATTTGTATATCACGGGATTTCGGGTCCTATTTATAGGATACATAGCAATAGAGGCCTAGATTTGAGCCCGCCACATCGAGAAACCACAATCAAAAAAGTGGCCGAGTATGAAATGTGAGATCCGTACAAGCTCTATAAAAACCTCTTGTCCATACCTTGTAAGATTTCATACTTAGTATATATTACTCGTTTTTCGGAAAAATTCTACCTGTGGAACTTTCCGAATTCATGACTTCAGGATTCAATTACTTTTAGATCACTAGCCTGACCAACCACTTCTTAGTTTGATATTGTAAGAAACGAATGTAAATTGGCCCAAGTCCAATTGTTCTATTACATGAACACGAGGCCCTTAAAATTGAAATATCCGAAAATACGCTTGTCAATTTGTATATTGTGGAACTTTGGGTGCTATTTGTACGGCAAGGAACAATAAAGGCCCAATTTTGAGCCTGCCAGCTTGAGAACCCACGATCCAGCCTAAGAACTCACGATCCAAACAGTGACCAAGTATGGAATGAGGGTTGCTTACATGCTCTATAAAATCTCATGCCCATACTTTATAAAAGTACATATTTGGTGTTGTAAAAATTTCATGTCTATAGTTTATAATAGTACATACTTAGTGTGTTCCAGCCCAACCGACTACTTCTCCATTTGATATTGTAAGAAACAAATGTAAAGTGGCCCAAGTCTAATTGTGCTATTACATCAACACAAGCCCCTTCAAATTGAAATAGTCCACAAATCTGTTTGTCAATTTGTATATCATGAAACTCTAGGTGGTATTTGTAGTGCATGAAACAACAAAGTCCCAATTTTGAGCCCGCCAGATCGAGAACGTGCGATCCAACCTGAGAACCCGCGATCCAAAAAGTGACCAAGTATGGAATGAGAGCTTCGTACATGCTCTATAAAATCTCATGCCCATACTTTATAAAATTACATATTTGGTATTCATAACTCATTTCACATATTCAGATTTCACTACTTTTATATCAACAGTGTGACCAACCAACCGCTTCCCTGTTTCATATTGCAAACCTCCTTGTCTAATTAAATTGTACAATATCAATATTTAATATAAATAATTTAGTATTCAAAAGAATGTTTTTAAATAATGTTCAATAGTTGATAGGGATTATCATCCATAGACAATCATACGCTCGAGGCCGCTAGTCCTAGAGTCAGTCTCTCAATTTGTATATCACGTAACTATGAGTACTGTTTGTATGAAACAAAACAAAAGGAGTGCAATTTTGAGCGAGTTACCTCGTAGGTCCGCTAGCCAATTTGTATATCGCAGAATTTTGAATGCTATTTGTAGGCCATGGAACAATGGATGCCCAATTTAGAGCCTGCCAATCCGAGAACCCGCGATCCAAAAAGTGCCTAAGTATGGAATATGGAATCTGTACATGATCTATAACATCTCATGTTCATACTTTATAGTACATATTTAGTGTGTATTACTCGTTTTCCTGAAAATTTCTAGTTTCTCTTTTGTCTCTGCTTTTCTTTTTTGAAACGTAGGTTCTTGCATAGGCGGATTTAACATTGCATTTTCATTGTTCTGTCGTCTGCGACTAGCACCTGGACTTACGCGATTTACAAATTTTCAAACAAGCCCCCCTTCATCTCCTATTCATTTGCTTTCTGTTTGGTTGGTCCTTTTTCCCAATGTCTCATGCTTTTATATACAGAACTCTAGGTTCAACAATTTACAAATTGCCCTCTCACCATTGCACTTTTGTTATTCCCCTACGCACAGACAACAACTGAAATTCCATGACATACAAATTGATGACCAATATCTATCACTGAGATGAAATATGACCATCGACCCTTCATGTCTCTTGAGTATTTCTTCTACCCTTTTTCTTTTGGAACCCACCCAACTACTTTCCATACTTAGGGATTTCCTGGAATCAGTTTCATGGGTTGGTCAGTGCTTCACCACAATTCACCATCAATGCTACCTTCGTACTTGTTTCCATATATGCAATAATCAAGATATAATGCTAGTAGTTCATCCTGCATGAACCGTTAAGATTTTCATTAATGTCCAAAAGTCCGGTGAATATTTTTCATTACTATGAATTAAACTAAGATTTATGCACAAGTATGTTATCCTTTCCAAGTATTCATTTCAAAAATGATGCAATCTATTTATTGTGTGCTGGTTGGTTGACGCTTTTAAGAAATCTCTAATTCTCAATCTCTCTTTGTCATCACCACTAACTTCGCATTTTTTTCTAATTATGCAATTAGTGAGTTGTGATAGTGACAACTCATTTCACACGAACCATGGAGATTTTCATTGATCAGCAAAAGGCTCGAGGATATATTCCATTGATACATATTAAACCATAATTTGCAGAGGGTTATATTATCCCTCCCTGATTTTCATTTCAAACATCTTCTCGAGCAAAAAAAAGTCTTGTTAACTTGTCACAAGAGTTCTATCTAGAAATAGTAAACACCTTGGGGCATAATGGCCAGAGGTTCCACTATTCCAGGGCATATTCTTACTACTCATCTCCCTCCGCCTAGGATGAAAAAAGGATATGGTCCTTTAGTACACAGAGAGATATATTTTAAGACAAAGAATTCCAAGGCAACCCTGCCTGCTCAGAGAACCTACCCAGTTGCATTCATGGCTGGGGCATAGCTTGATGTCATGAATTCTGAGCCAGAAGAAGATGATCTGATGGGCGATGATACGACAATGGATGATGGAAATGTAGAGACTCTTCCCACTCCTGTGCCCAAATTGAAATCAACCATAACAAACGGAACTTCCCATCTCGGTGATGGCGGTCCTGACAACACCAAAAGGAGTTTCAGAAAAGAAACCCATGATAAACGCAATAGCCACTCTACAGCACGAAAGTAGAAATTCCAGAGTTCCAAATTAGTCTGTTCTGGATGGAAGAATTTCACTGTAAAGAAATCATATGTTGGTGCTCCCAGAGATATATTTCAAGATAAAAAAATATTGACTTATGGGACTAGTGTCCTCTTCTCTGGATATACAATTAACATCTTTAGGAATGAGGTCCAAGACTCTCACTACTGCAAGGTATTTTTCTACTAGTCATCTCCTTCCACCCATAATGGACTAATTTGGGCCTCTAAAATTGCACATGCAACCTATGCTCCTGAATTTTTTTCGAATATGCAAAGGCATTTTCAGCTAAGGGCTATTCCATTTTCCCTACAACCTTCTTCATCTTCTTCCGCATGGGAAGCTTATGAAAACTATAAATTTTAGTAGAAGATTATTCATCGAGGAGAAAATTGGGATGATCTTGCATACTATGGATCCCATGCCTGTGTTTGTCGTAGATACATTCAATGTTTTGGCCCAAAGAACTGGGTCCAATTTCTAAGGATAGATGTACAATACTTAGTGTTTTTTTTTTTTTTTTAAATGGATTTTCTATTAAAAAATAATTTCCTTGGACTCTTGGTTGCTCCTTCTTTTCTAGATTTAACGCATGTTCTCGTTAGCATGGTTTGGTTCTCTTGTACTTCTTCGATATTGTGTTTACTTAGTTTATTTTTCCTAAGATGGAACATCTAACAGTTATATGAAAATATACTGTGTCAATCCACCAGCCTTTTATGAAAACAAAAAATGGATTACACAGTTTCAAACCAACATTCACTTCTATTTGTAATGCAGATAGAACATAGCAATACCGATCTACAATCTTGCAACAAAATCGTTATTCTTGTTTCTAGACATGCAATTATTAAGTTTTAATACTAAAAACCCATAATGCAAGAATTTTAATACTTGAGTTAATATGTTGCAGTCATGGAAGAATGTATCAGGAACACAGTTACACCCACAAGTTCTAATAAAATCTAATCTTCAACAAAGCATTTGCTAGAAATTAGTAGAAATTGAAGTTTAGTAGTTAAGTTAATATGTTACAGTCATGGAAGAATCTATGAAGAACATACTTACACACACAGGTTGCAATAAAATCTAATCTTCAACAATGCATTTGCTGACAATTAGTAGAAACTGATGGTTTTGTAGCAACGGGGCTTCTTTGAAACCAATCCGTGCTTACCAAAGCTGCCTTCCACCTTTCTATTTTCCCACTCTTTTATTCCCTGTAGTTTCTCTTCCAATTTACTTAATCATTTTTTTTCCAAAAATTCCTTGTTGCGCGGCTTGGAGGATTCACACGTTCTCATAGAGCACTTTCCCTTTCTTTAAATTGACCCTATATTGTTCTGTGCCCTACAACTGGCACCCAAAGTTCTGACATATACAAATTGACAGGTGTACTTGCATGTTTACTGGGTCAACATTTCACTTCTACTTTTTCATGACCTCCAAACAACATTCATTGATAGATAGGCTCCAGGGATGGTGGGCTCAAGATTTCCTTTGTTTACGGATGGAAAAGTGATAAAATGAGTCATACCACATTTGCGCCACATAAGCTATATTAAAGGGCAAAGCATTTCCTCTATAGTTCCATGTCCTGCAAATAGCACCCACAGTTCCACACTATACAAATTGATAGCCAGACTGGAGGATTGGTTGGCTAATAAAATGCATTGGAGTTCCACGATATACAAATTGACATATCAAGCATACAAGAAAGAACCAAGTAAACTTGTGGATCATATTCTTGGTTGTTGTTTTTTGTTCCCGCTAGCTTCGCAATTCTTTCCAAGTATATATCTTGCCACAAAAATGGGATATCTATTACAGATTGGTCCTTTTTTTCCCATCTTCTATACTTGGTGAAATATTTGTTTCTCTTTTCCCTGAACTTTATCTTTTTTGTCACTTATTTTTTCTTTCAAAAATGTATGGATGTGCACGTGGGCGGTCTTCCGGGTTCACACTTGCACTCGTGCTCTTTTATCACGACACCGACCAACCGCTTCCCCATTCCATACCCAAAAACTTCTCTGACCGTGAATTCCCGGTAGGTGGGCTCTAGATTGGACTTTTGTTGTTCCATGGCCTGCGAACAGTACTGTCACTTCCGCGATATACAGATTTTCAACCGGACTCAAATCATACCCTCTTCTGTATTATGGTCCACCTATCATGTCCTCTTCTGTGGTATACATTTTTCACTGAAAACTTCTGAGAAATAAAATTTAGCAGTCGGGTCCTCGCATATTTTGTGGAAATATTGTCACCCCATTTTGAAGCCCGCCTCTCTGCTTTCCATACTTCTCCATTTCTTCAAATTTCTTTGGTGGATCATTGTTTTGGCGGGTTGAAGAAATATTCAATTCCTATTCATTGTTTCCTATTCCCGCACCCCTTTACAATTAGTAATTTCCAATTATATATAACATCTTATTTCTCGGCATGCAATTAGCAATTTCCCTATTCCATACGTAGCCACTTTCCCAAAATTATGCAAATATACAAAATGGTCATTGAATTGGCCCATCATGATCTCTTCCATTTTAGACATTTTGCACTAAAAAATTCCGATACATAAAATTTGACTGTGCAACACTCGTCTGTCCTAAGTATCCCCATAACCCTTTTTTGAATCTCGTCAAACCTCTTTTTAGAACTTTCCATTCTTTCCTTGCTCTCTAT
>ML794196.1:74880-98041 GCA_009831015.1 Picea engelmannii | reverse complement strand
ATATCATGTTTCTCAATATGGAATTACTAGCATTTTATTCTAACAAGCCATCATGCAGGAACCATATAAATTGTTATTGATGGGCAAAAGGCTCAAGGAGATCTCCTTTTGATGTGCATTAAGCCAAAATTTGTGGGGATATTATATTATCCCTTCTGAGTCTTGATTTCAAACTCTTGAAATGTTGTTCGCGCGTCGTGGCCTTCGCATGTTCATGAAACATCCAATCCTTAATTGCTCTTTGTCGTACCCACCACCTTTGCATTTCTAAATATTCATTAAATTATTTTTACTGCTAACAGTTCATCATGCACCACCATACAGATTGTCATTAATTAAGGAAAGGCTCGAGGAGATTTCCCATTCATAAGAATTTAACCAACATTTAGAAGAGAGTTAAATTATCTGCCCTAATTGTTCATTTAAACCATCATCTACACCAAACCAACATTCTCATAAACCTATGGCATCATCTCGACAACATTTATGTGGAGATACAATGAACTTCTTCAGCCGCGAGGACCATAACTTCTAGTGATCTAGGGAATATTCTTATTACTCAACCTCTGCCACAGAGAACCAAGTAATTTGGACCTGCAGGATTTCTCATGCAGGATGTGTCCTTGAGGTTTTTTACTGTAAGGACCTGGTCTCTTGGTGCATGGGACCACTCTTTTGTTTCTTTGTCCCCTCAAGTCTTCCGCCAGATGCTAAAATTGTCAGAGGCAACATTGACATTCAAGGGAGAATATTCCAAACAGTTCATAGCAAAGCATAGTAACCGGTTGGACCTCTTGCCCCATTTTTTGGAAAACCCGCTTCTAGTTCTTAAAGATATTGCAAGCTTCTAGGTTAGTTGATTTAGAAATCCATTTCACGAAATTTCTTGGTTGTTTACAAGAATAACGGGACAAGATTCCACAACAACAGTTTCCTGGATGGATCTTTATATTTTGTATTTCACAGTCAATGAGCAAGCCATTTTTTATTGGGGTAGGTTAACTTCCCATGAAATTTGTTCCTAATTGTCAAGCTTCAAAAGGGATAAATTTTTTTATATGTCGTCCTATTTAGTTTTTTCAATAGCACATTCCTGTCGATTTCAACAACTATCTCTGTCCAAGAATGTCAACTGTGAATTCGACCCAGTAACATTTTGGTACCAGGCCTTGTGGAAGCACAAGGCTTCCCACTACTTTTATGAGGTTTTTAATGGATTCGTGTCTATTTTCAAAGCTTTGTTGTTAGAAGAAGATAATCCCCGCATATCTAAATAGGAAACCAGTTTTTTGGACAAGAAGGGGACACTCAGACATTTGGATAATTACATTGTCATAAGAGATTTTGGCTCCACGGAACAGCCTGCTCTCCTTCCATGTCACATTATGCACAGAATGTTTGTTGCAAAAATAGCACGATAATACGGCTACTAGTTCCATATGTTACAAAAGAAAAAAAAAAGTTCATTCCTTTGCCTTGGAAAGTAGGGGAGTTCCTATTGAAAAACATCAATAAAATTGATGAATTCGCAGCACATTCTAGCATCTCCAGCCTAAGATATGATAAAATCATAAGAGGGTTTGACCCTTATAATATTTTTTGAAAACATTTACAAACACTTGGCCTCAACGATTTTTAAAAAAGAAAACACCTGCTGAAAAATAGAGAAAGTGGTGGCAACGGTCCTGCCTCTGATGTCAACAACATAGACACAGTGCAAAGCTGCACTAAATTGTACATGCAATAACAAAAAAGGCCTCGGTGAAAAGAGTGTTCAATCGATAAATAACACTCCAAAAATTAAGACATCCTAGAGCATCACTCCAACGACCCACCACAGCAACAAAGAAACTCAAAGTTCTTCAAATGGAGGAGGCAATAATGACCCTCCTCACTCTAAAATGTATATTTCTCAGAAGCTTCCAGTAGAGTAGAAGAGAAAAAAAAATGTGGGCCAGATGAAAGAGCCGGAAATTTAGAGTGAGAACATGGAACTTGACACTGATCTATATGGCATGATCTTCTTCCTTGATCAGCCCGGAGACTCCATCCACCATAGCCATCCAATGGACATATTTGTTACCCAAAATTTTGACGAAGATGAATCCTTCATGTTCCAGAGCATTGTTTTTTATAGCCAGTCCAAAAAATTGATAATTGAGAAAAAAGATGTTAAAAATAAGAAAGGCAAATCTCGTTCAGAGGTTGACCTTGCCAACATGCGATCGTCCCAAATATGTCAACTTCACACCATGAGAAAAGAAGTACTTCATGATTCCATTGGAGGCATTGAGATCGAGAATGCCAGAATGAATGACCGGGTCAAGAAATTGGAAGACACTTTCATTCCTATGCCATTGCCTGTCAATCCTTTGGAAATATCCATGCCTGCCACCCCTATAGCCAACATAAAATCATCCTCCACCCTGCTCACATCCTGTAAAGGATATGTGGAGAATAATATCAAAAAAGGAATGGAACTCATCACCAAGGCATGGAAAAGATCACAAACCATCACTTCCCTTGGAACAAGGCCACATAGTTTGCTCGAGCATTTGCAGGCTGAGTTAAAATATGAGGAAACTTTGTTTTTAAAAACGATCATTCCTTTTGGCACCATTGTCAAAAATATGACAGAAACAAAAAGAAGAGACGAAGATCTTCCATCCAAAAACCAGATTGGTCAATTAAATGCATGTTGGAAATAAAATGTGAAGAACCTACATCTCATTGTTCATTCATGTGAACAAGCCATATCAAAGAAAGATAAATTATTCACAAGGCTGTCAAATATAGACTTTGCCCGGAAAACCAACGACTTCCAGGACCTCGACTTAATTGCAAACTCCTTTCCCTTAACAAGGAAAGAGTTCGATAAACAAGTTTCTATGTTTAAGTCCTTGTTTGTAGAAAAGTTTTACAACATCCTTCAATTTTATCAAGCTCACATCCACAACTGGCTAGTCAAATATTCAGTACATAATGAGGAAATTCATAAGGCTCTCTGTAATCTTTCTATCGACTTCCGGAAATTGGAAAATGATATTTTCAACATAAAAATACGGAATGAGATCAATGTCACCCCAAGGAGATGCTACATTGAAGAATGGGTCGAAAGGAAATTGAAGCAAGCCACCAACGAAAGGCTACACGCAATTGCCATCATTCCAACAGTCATCGAGGACATTATTGAAACCACAGTCATCGTCGACATCAATGAAATGATAGCCACAAGCAATTATCCAAATGGCTCATATGTACCCTCACTGTAAGTCTACTGCTCACATCTTGCTTTGTTTATGAACCCCATTATTCTACTTTCTTAAATAGAGATGTGTAGGCAAACACTTATACCTTTCCATTTATTTTTTTGCAGGTATTACAATCTATCTTCTTTCTACAATCTTGTTTCTTGTGCATATTTCTCTAATGGTCTGCAAGAGCCCCAATCCCAGTGTACATGAAAATCACATTGAAATTCTGATTTATATGTAACATACTTTAAATTTTTTGTATATTTCAAAATTTCCAGTGATATGTAACAAACTTTTATTTTTTGACATATTTCAAATAAAAATGTTTTCTTATCTCCTCTTAAATTTATGTTTTCATAAATTCTTATCTTTCACCAGTCTGTATGATAAATGCATTTAATTTTTGATATGTTATAGACTTTTATTTTTATATATATTTCAAAATAAATGGTGCTCTACATTGCAAGCGTCATTTACTTAAACCCCATGTTCACAAATGCATTTAACTTTTTATATTTCTTATTTGCTTTTAATTTTATTTCTTCATATATTTTTATCTTTCACCAGTCCATATGGCAACAAATGTATTCTTTCACTGTCAACAAATTTGTAGTTTGTTAAATACTTTCAAAAAATAAATGCTTGTTATATACTTTCAAAAAAATAGATGGTGATTTACCTTCCAACCATCATTTACTTTTTCCCCATGTTCTGTGATATACATGTTTCACACAACATTTGCATGATATACATTTTGCACTGAACACTTCCATCATTTACAATTTGACCCCATTTTCCACAATTTGTTTTCTAACCTCATTGGCAAGGACTACGTTGGCACACAACCTTGTTAGATTTGTGCTTGGACCCAATAATACCTATCACTTTTTGAGATAACTTTTTGTTTTTCTCTTGGTGAAAAATGTTACAAAAGATAAATAATTGGCAATGTTGGCACTCAAGATCTTGGGTTTTTTGCCATCATGCATAGGAGAGCACTACAAGAACACATCAGTTTTTCACACACTCATGATAGATTATAAAATATAGCACATGTATGGCCAAATAAAATAATATATTCAAGAACCTTCTCGAATAATAAACCAAGACAACACAAGAAATCACGTGATAGAGGATGGATGATATGGTAAATTTTGTTAGGATATCCACCCTCCAAGGAGGTTATACATGTTGCATGCAGACAACAAAAGCAAGAAGAACTGGTGATCGCTAGAGAGAGTGGAGTAGAGAAGAAATAGATAGAGAACCAGAGAAAAAGAAGGAATAGAAGAAGAAGAAGAACCAATCATTTTTCATTGTGAGACCATTCTTGAAAACAAAGTATGTCTAATTTGTAATAGTCTAGCTTGAGTTTTGGATGAGTTTTGTCAAAGTGTTGTAACAATTTTCTGTAAGTATAGAAGAAGTCATGTTTAGAGTTTGTAAGGGGGTTAGCGTTTTAATGTAGAGCATCAAGATAGAGTTTTTGGCACAATGTAATGCATTCAGTACATAATGAATTAGAGCAAAAAGAACATTTTAGTGGGTAATTTGAGTCTTGTTATGTGTGCGTCCTAAATATTTAATGAATATAATACAAAGGGAACAACCTCTCTCTTGATTGCTATGTGTTTGTGAGTTAAATGTATTCTTATTTTAATGGTTTATGTTGTTAATTTATTAATTGGTTATAATTGAATAAATGAATGAAAACCCAAGTGGTTTCCTTGCATGTATTGTCCCTTCATATCCTACACGATACCAAATGGTCCTTGTGATTATCATTGCGTGTGAGGTAATAACTTATTCGGTCCTCAACTAAATATTGATATGTGGACACCTTGGGAATTTGTTGGTAAACTCTCCATAAACCTAGGGTCATCAACCTTGCAATGCAAGGAAGGATGCACCTAGGTGAGACAACAAATGGTTTGTTCCCACTCATGAAGGTTTTTCACTTGAGGGTGAAGGGAGAGAATGAGATGGAATCCATCTTAGGAGGAAATACAAGACTTTTTATCTACAAAATAATATGAGTTTGCATGACGAGAGACTAAGCATATGATAACTAATGTTGAGCATTGGAAAGAAATATATATCTACACTAATTTGTATGAGACTTTGTTTTTTTAATTTCCATGTTCACTATATGAATGACTAGAGAGGAAAACAACCATTAACACTAATCTGAGATTCCAAGAACCACTAGACTAGGAACATATAACAATTAATCGACTAAAAAATATGGATAATAAGTGGGCTTAAGTAATCTACTTTTGAATCACTCGAATAAAGGAGGGATACATTATTGAGTTCTCCATTGAATACAATGATTCTTTTAGGAATGATAAAATAAAATTTGATGAAGGTCCTTAGAGGAGATTGTTGGAAGAAACTCATCTGTGGATAAAGATGTTGTTTGTAGGGAAATGATTGATTTGCATGGGGCCTCAAATTATGGCCTAGTAGATACCCTTGCGCTAAATGGGGGTGGAAAGAAGGGGGGATATAGAGAGATAAAATTGAATCAATCGAAGGGATCCATAAGATGTTGAGATGAGTTGAGGAGAGAATGGACTGAAAGGATAAAATGAGAGGAAGAATCGAAAGATACGCAAGAAGAGTTGATCTGAGGAGGAAATAAGAACAAAAGAGTGGAAATAAGATAGCAAAGGGTGAAAGAAAATGCTTTGGAACTATATTGAAGAGGAAGGAGACCACACTAGGAGGAAGTGTGGGAGAGAGCATTTTGTCAGGGAGGAGAAAAGAAAGAGATAGGTCTTCCAAGAGACACAACATTAGGATTAGGGTATCAAGAGAGGATACCAACAGTAATAGTAGTAGGGTCAAAAAAGAAAAATTCAGATCCCCTTGGCCGTTGAGATATGGAACAACATCAATAAAAGACGAAGCACAAAGTAGAGATGCTAATTGAGGAGAATATGGTGAAGAACCCCTCAGAGAAGGGAAAGTGGATTTGTCTATTTTAAATGGTCTTGCGCAGTTGCAGGCAGAAATTTCTTTGTGATACATCATTAGAGATGATGAGAGAATATGGAGGAAACCCCTCTTTGAAACACCCCCCCTGGAGCATTTGCAACCAAGAAGAAAGAACTTAAAACAAATTTCAGATAGGAGTAGAAGAAAAAAGAGTAGAAGAAAAAATAAGAGATGTCACAGGTGAAGAATAAGATGAAGTCAACAATACATCACATGGAAGAGTATTAGTACCAATATCACCAACAACTATCATTAAATCAATAGGACATATGCTGTAAAAATATTAAGTTACCAATATAACCATTAGTATTTCTTTGATAACAAATCTTTTTCGGTTTCCAAGATCTTTAAAATGACAATGCATCTTGCATTGTTATGTGATTAGCCGCACTTAACTAGACTCTTGTGCTTGTGAAATTACTTTCTTAATCCAATCTTCATAAGAAATTATATCACCAACAACTATCATTCAATTAAGAGGACATATGATCTAAAAATATTAAGTTACCAATATAACCATTAGTGTTTCTTTGATAACAAATCTTTTTCAGTTTCCAAGATCTTTAAAATGGCAACGCATCTTGCATTGTTATGTGATTAGCCTCACTTAACTAGACTCTTATGCTTGTGAAATTACTTTCTTAATCCAATCTTCATAAGAAATTTGTGATATGTAAAGAAGATATTAAGAGAGAAAAATATCAATACAATCATAACAAAACTTGTTAATGAATTTCACAAGACATCCTGGATATGTCTCTGAGTCCACTCCCAATAGTGAGACTTATCTTCATTGTTTTCAAACCACTGAAATATTACAAAGAAAGTCTTACAATTCAACTTTTGAAATCGCCTTTTAGATATGCAACTCTATGAAAAAAACAAAAACAACCTTTGGCTTCTATAAGAAATTATGAGACTTTAAAGTATAAACTCTATTGTACTTGGCTTAGAAACAAAGGATATGGAATCACTTTACTGAAAGGATACTCCAATGCAGAAACAAAATTCAGATTTCGACTTCTCTAAAAATTATGCAACTTTTGACTATAATGACCATATACTACTAAATAGGCCCTCGTGACTCCCCCTCTCGTAAAAAATCTAGTTCTACTCTCTGTCAAATCTGTATTGCCTTGGTTTTCTTGTCCATGCATCTCTTTAACACTTTTTTGTTAAGCTGCATAAACTCGGGAATATAGATTAGATTCAGACTCATCTTAAAATTCTGTGAATTTTGAGTATAAAATCGGTATACTTCTGAATAGGCTCTCAGGACTTCCTCTCTAGAACAATATCCAAGGCTAAAATCTATCAGTCCATACCATCGGTATGCATGCAAAAACTTTTCACTGCATCGATTTCCATGCTCTATTAAATAAGAAAATTTCTTCCAAACTTAGATGAATTTTTCCATATGTGGTGGAATCCACCAGATCTAGTGGAATCTCATAAATCTGATGGAATCCACAAGGCCACCTTGTATTTCTAGAAGGTTCCATGTGGCACCTCCTTATTGGGTCACGTGGACACCTCTCATTGGCCATCACTATTTACTAGGTTGATGACATCACCTTCTTATTATGGTTGTATGACCTACCATGTGTCATTGATTAGGATGTCACATCATTTACCGACGGCAGCTATGCCACATCATATGTACAAATGCTAACATCACCCCTTACATATGTTGATTTCATTCCACCATGTATGTTGTATGGATGCTAACGTCATACTATACAGATAATGATATCATCATGATTTCATCCTACCACGTCACTGTATGGACATGCCATGTCACTGTATGGATAACATGTGGTAGCATGTCATTCTACCATGTCATCATGCTAGCATCATATTTTTGGTTGTACAGATGAAACATGGTCATTTTATGTGTTGCCACATCAATTGATAGCGTCTTTATGATGTCAGAAGTATAGAGTGATTTGTCATCATTTACTGTGTTTGGAAAAAACTTTCACTCGCAATATGATCATCTTCATATGACATATGATTGAGGAGAAAATCATGTCGTTGGAAAGATCTCCCCAAGCACTATATAATGGTGCCATTTTTTTCAACATTTTAGACAATTTATTTTTGAACAATTTTAGATCCTCACAGATCATTCCTCCCCAATGGGATATTTTGGACCTCAAAAATCTTTTATACATTAATCAAGTGAGGGCATCACCTCCCCACTTGTCGAAAATCCAACGATTGTAACTAAATATGGAAAACCTAGTGAATCACAACAAAATTACCAACCATGATAAAAACTACAATTATATTCTTGATGTAAACATTCATTTCCCTTCTTCCACAATCACTTTCATTCACTATCATGCCTATTAACCATAAAAAAAAAACTAGAAATAGTAAGGAATACATTTTTGTCAAAGGAAATGAATCAACAAACTTCTTTATCCTCTGAACAATTTTACCAAATGAATTCATCAATTCACGATGATGACTTGGATCACAACCTGGTGTTCTACTCAACTTTTATTTCAATGTCTTGAAGGATTTTTGTTTCTTTCCTCCCCACTAAAAAACTTGTTTCACACTTCTTAATGCATGCAAAGGATATTTTACATATGAGAAATTAATAATACATTTCCTCCAGTATTGTACTTCTCCTAGGAATCTTCTTACTTCTGTCACAATACCTGGCTTGGGACAATTTAAGATGACTTCCACCTTAGATGGATCTACCTTCAACTGACCATTCCCTAGAACATAACCCAACTCACATTTAAACAAGTTCACACATAAGTTCTCCCTTTTTCAGTACATCAAGTACTTTATTTACATGCACTACATGATCCTTCCAAGTACAACTACAAACAAAAATGTCATCTAAGAACACAATGAAAAAAACATCGATAAATGGTATGAAAAAATAATTCATTACCCTCATTGTAGGGAATGTAGCCATTGCTTCCCTAGGGATTATGGGAATATCTTCTCCATCCTTTCCCATAGAAGCCATCTTATGTTTAAGAAATCTCCTTTGGATTTTTGGATTGTAACTTGAAAGATTTCCTTCATCTCGATTAAGTCTAGATCTTGTAAGAATTCACCTGTCAACCCTGCTCTGATACCACTTGATCTTAAAATTTTAAGTTACCAATCTAACCATTAGTGCTTCATTGATAGAATTTTTATTTTATTTTCCAAGATCCTTAAACGACAATGCATCTTGCATTTTTAAGTGATTAGCTTCACTTAACTAAACTCTTATTCTTGTGAAATTACTTGCCTAATCCAATCTTCATAAGCAATTTGTGATATGTGAAGAAGAGATTATTAGTGAACCATATCAACACAAGAACAATGAAACTTGTTAATGGAGTTCACCCGACATCATGACTATGTTTGTGTGTCCACCCCTAATAGTGAGACCACTCTTCATTAATCTCAAAACACAAAAATCATACAAAGAGAGGCTTACAATTCAACTTTTGAAATTGCCTTTCAGATCGACAACTCCGTGATAGAAACATAAAAACCCATTCTCTTATTTAGGAAATTTTGAGCCTTTAGAGTATAGACTCTATTGTTCTTGGATCTGGAAAAAAAAAATTGGAAGCAGTTTACTGATCGACTACTCCAAAGAACAAATAGAAGTCGATTTTAGATTCCTCTCAAAATTCTGCAACTTTTGAGTATAAATTCGATATAACTCTAAACATGTCCTTGAGACTCCCGGTTTGGAAGAAAATCTAATTTTGAGCTTTGTCACATTCGTACTACCTTGGTTTCCATTCCCATGCTTCTCTTTCACACTTTTTTTTTCATATGCAACAACTCATGGATGGAGGTCAAATTCAAACTTCCCTCGAAGTTATAAGAATTTTGAGCATAAACTCAATATACTTATGAACAGGTTCTCAAGACTTCCCCTTTGGCACAAATCTCAATATTGTGTTGTGTTAGTCTGTATTTCCTTAGTATGCATGGAAAATACATCACCCCAAACTGATTTCCATGCCTAGTTAAATAAGGAAACTTATGTGAAACTTAGAGGGATTTTGCAAGAATTAGTGGAATCCATTAGATCTAGTGGAATCTGCTAGATCTAGTGAAATTGGCTAGGCCACCTTGGTATTCTAGAAGGTTCCACATGGCACCTCATGATTGGACCATGTGGAATCATCTCATTAGCCACTGTTGTTGACTAGGATGCTAACATCACATGTTGAATAGGATTGTATAGTCTATCATGTTTCACTAACTGGGGAGCCACATCATCTACTGATGTCATGCTCATGTCACCCATGCCATGTCAGATATATAGATGTTTGTGTCACCCCATATGGGTGTGGACGTCATCCTCCCACGTCAAATGTATAGACACTGATGCCATCCTATATGGATGTTGATATCATCATGCTAGTTTTTCCTACCAAGTCATCATCATCATCATGCCATCCTTCCAAAAACTATATGAGCAATCCATGTCATTGTAAGGATGTCACGTGGCAATGTGTCATACTGCCATGTCAACATGTTGATGTCATTTGTTTGGTTGTATCAATGACATGTGGCAATTTTTTTTTCTTCCATGTTAGTTTTTCACTTCTTGCTGAGGTCAATAGTATGGACTACCTCATCATGAATTCCCATTTTTTGAAAAATATTCATATCACTATATATTCCTCATACGACGTCTGTTTGTGATGAAATTCATGTCCTTGGAAATCTATCACCGAGCACTATGTAATGGTACCATTTTTTTTCATCATCTAAGATAATTTATTTTTGAGTGATTTCATATCCTCCTAGATCAACATAGCACTAGATTAAGAATGGAAAATATATGTAAAACATTGAGGCTTCCTAGGCTCCATGGGATGGGTAAGGATGATACAAAGAAATGTTGGTTCACATGTGAAGCCATATAGTTTATGAAGTAGATCATAGATGAAGCATCATAGATCACATAGTTGGAGACCACTTTCAAGAACAGATTTCTGACATGGTATATGAAATACAAGGTGACTATGCCAATGGGAAAGATCAGGTCCCTCGAAAAAATTAAGAGATATTTGCTTAGCGATTATGAGAAGCCTAAGTCAAAATAATAGAACATTATAGAGATCAAAGATATCAAGCAAAAAGATGGAGAAAATATATGGGATTATTACCACCAATTAAAAATATTGTTGGATAAGTGATCCAGATGGATATCGGTGGCCACCCACCTTTTCCAACTGGCTCAAAACAATTTTCTGACAATTTTGGCAATTTACTATTTTTAGCAGTTTTAACTTCCGGGGCTAGTTTGAGGGCCTAAATGAAGGTTTTTTAGGATAGAGATCCTCAATTATAGCCAAAGGCATTATTGAACACCCAAAATGAATCTCCTTGATGATACCTTTCCAACAAGCTACCACGAGCCTAAAACAAAGATCATATGCAAAAGTTATAACCCCGTGAAGTTGATGTACTAACTTACCCAAACGGGGCCCACATGACTTTTGGCGCTTCATCTCCCAGGGTTAGGTTTTTGCATGTATAGGGTTTTGGGCACTCTTTATTATTGTAAAAATTCCTTCAGAGCCTCATTTAGACATGCTCCTTGTGAATGCACGCTACCGTCACATCTCTTCTCAGAGATAAGCTGCCACCATTCCAGCAAGCTTGTTTCCGCTGCATTTTATAGTTTCAACTTATTTCTTTATTCAATAGAAAACCACTTTTACTATATCTTTGTTATTTTGTGTTAAGAACCTGTTAATAATATGTATTCATTTCTTTCTTCTCATAAAATCTGGATTAGTGGTATCAGAGCGGTGTGCTCCTTGTTGTCTTAATGCATGTCCCTAACGAGGTCGAAGTAAAAGGAATTAGGTCTCGAGCTTGTTTCTCTTGAGGAAAGAAGCTCTTGCATGCCCAAGTGACCTCCCATGGTAGGAGAAAATAAAGATGAAGGGACACGAGATCCTTTCAAACTGTTGATTGAGGAATCCCTCATGCAACAGAGGAACGAGATGATGGATAGTTTCACGCAAATCCTTCGGCGGCTACCAACAGGCGATGCATCTTCTTCGAATGGAGGTGTCGTCCCCTTCAAGGTACAAATAAACTTTGATATTCCTATATTTGAAGGTAAGATAGATGCAGATGCTATAGACAAGTGGTTGAATCTACTAGAAGGGTGTTTTTATTTCCATAACTTTTTGAATAAGGAAAATGTTACTTTTACACTCCTTAAAGCCGTTCCCCATGTCAAATATTGGTGGGAAACTTTTTGTGAGAAAAAGGAAAAAGATGAAACCTCATTATTTTCCGTCATAGCCACCTGATAATCCTTCATGGATGCTATTAAGGAACAATACTACCCTATCGGAAGTTATGATGACCTGTTAACAAAATGGACCACACTGCGGCAAGAAAGAGACCAAGCAGTGCCAGATTTCACAATTATCTTCCATACCTTGCGCACGAAGTTGGGTATCAAAGATTCAAAGTGACATCTGGTGCTTAAGTATTGTGGTGCTATGCATAGATACATCCAGACTGAAATGGAATTTATGGAAATGTCATCCTTGGGTGCGACCTACTGATATGTCGTCAAAATCGAGCAGAAGATCAAACAAAAGACGCGACAATTTGGGCCTAGGAACCCCTCACAAAAAAATCTAGGAAAGGGTGGCCCCAACCCACCGAACAAAGGACAGAGAAAAAATGGATAGTATTAGGAAAACCAGTCCAAGCCGCAAGCAAAGAAGGACACTGGAAAGACAAAGAAATATACCGGGAAGTGGTGCAACTTCCATAAGAGCCCTTGGCATAACACTGTTGACTGCTACTCAAAGCATTCATTGGTGGCCAAAGTGAAAGCCTCTTAATCGGATGCAGATTATGACTTTGAGCCAGACCCAGAAAGGGGAATATGAATCATTGACGTGGAACCCAGTGCCATCGTTTCTACCACCAAGCTCCAGCCTAGTGAACCAAATGAGCCAGAAGAAGGAGAGAACCTCTTCCATTCACAGATGTGGGTAAAAGGCACCCCACTGCACTTCATCATTAATAGAGGTATCTAGAAGAACCTCATATCAGTAGAGTTCATCAAGCGGTTCGCCCTACCAACAACACCACACCCACAACCGTACACCATTGGATGGCTCCGCCAAGGAAGCAATCTTCGCGTCAGCCAATAGTCCCGACTATCGTACGACATCAAGCCCTTCAAAGACGAGGTATTTTTTGATGTTGCTCCTCTCAAAGTTTGTGATGTTCTTTTGGGCCAACCTTATTTATGGAAACGTCATGTTGTATATGAGTCTAGGCGTAGTAATGTTATTATTACTTTGAATAGGAAATTGTACAGGATACCCAAGGCAGTCCCACCTAGTGCTATTTCCTTGATCTCTACTAAGAAATGAATGAAGGCCATCTCTCAAATGGGGAAGTTTGTCTTCTTTATGATTCTCTCTCAGAATAAGCAAAATATCATAGCCACATCCAAGGTCTCTGTGGCCAACCTCTCCACACAGAAGAAGAAAGTAGATAAGTTCGTGGAAGAATACTCAGATATATTCTCCTCACCTATAGGGGTACCTCTTCATTTCCATGTCAAGCACCCCATCAATCTTACCCCCGGCGCACTGCTACCCAATGGGCCAGTCTATCGTTTCTCTTTGTTAGAGAATGAGGAGATCAAGTGACAGATCCAAGAACTACTCTAAAAGGGGCACATCTACCCCAGATCATCACCTTGTGGGAGCCCAATCATGTTGGTATAGAAGAAAGATGGGACCTAACGACTCTGTATTGATTATCGGGCTCTGAATAAAATCACAGTCAGAAATTGATACCCGATTCCCCGAATAGATGACCTCCTTGATCAACTCATGGGGGCCAAATGCTTTAGTAAGATTGATCTGAAGTCTGGCTACCACTAGGTCCTGATAGAACAAACAGATGTATGGAAGACTACCTTCAAGTCAAAGGAAGGCCTTTTTGAATGGTTGGTCATGCCCTTTGGTTTGACAAATTCTCCAACCATTTTCATGAGGATGATGGATGATATCCTATGACCATTCACCAATACTTTTGTAGTGGTGTACCTGGATGACATTCTAATTTATAGCAAGACTTGGGTTGAACACTTGCAACATATTTAGCAAATTCTGCACACCCTGTGGTAGCACAAGGTATATGCCAACTTGGAAAAATGCTCCTTTGACATGGACAGGGTCCATTACTTGGGCTGCATTATTAATCAGCATGGAGTACATGTGGATCCAGCCAAGATCCAAGTCATCCTTGACTAACCAACCCCAACAACACTCACTGAGCTTCAGAGCTTCTTGGGCCCTGCCAATTTCTACCACAAGTTCGTGTTGGGTTTCTCCCATATTGCATGGGCCCTCAACCAAATAAACAAGGGTGGTGGTAAGGTGAAATTTGTGTGGGGCCAGTCCCAACAACAAGTGTTTAATGATTTGAAGCAGTGCTTGTGCTCAGCCCTCGTACTTTCAGTACCAGACCTGCTGCATCCTTTTGAGATCGAGACAAATGCTTCAGACTATGTTGTGGGTGTCGTTCTCACTTAGCATGGCCACCCTGTGGCCTATCATAGTGAGACATTGTCAGATACTTTCCGTAAGTACCCTACTTACGAAAAACAAATGTACTCAATTAGGCAAGAATGTCGCCAGTGGAGACATTACATTCTTGGGAAAGAGATAGTCATCTACACTGATCATAAGCCACTGTAGTTCATGTAAACATAGGGAAAATTGCAGAATGACCGCCATCAAAAGTGGTCCACATATTTGCAGCAATTCCACCTCAGCATCAAGTATAAAACATGAAGCACTAATCACATCGTTGATTTCCTCAACAGACCACCATTTGTGGCACTCACCACAGTGCTAGACTCTTGAGTCCATGAGACATATGGATGGCCCCAACTCTATGAGACAGACCCTGACTTCGCCACCACCTACCAAATGTTGGGTGCAAACGCAATTGTCGATAATTTCCATCTTCAGGATGGGTTGTTGTGTCATCTGGGCCATATTTGTGTTCCATCAAGTGAGAAAGTGAAGCTAATTTGGGAAGCCCACTACAGTTGGGTGGCAGGACACTTCGGCGTTCAAAAGATAGTGACAATGCTACAAGAAACATTTCTACTAGCCAAAACTTTGACAGGAGGTCAACACGTATATCAGGTCCTGCACTGCCTATGCTATTACCAAACCGACCACTAAGAAATAGGAACTATACACCCCTCTTCCCACTCCTGATAGGCCATGGGAATCCATCTCAATGGACTACATGTCGGGCCTCCCGTCCACCAAGTGGGGAAATGACTGTGTTTTTGTGGTTGTTGATCACTTTTCTAAGATGGCGATTATGGTTGCCTACAAGAAGAGCATCACAGTAGAGGCCACTGCCAAGCTCTTCTTTGCATGTGTCTGGGTACATTTTGGAATCCCACAAACCATTGTCTCAGATCAGGATAGTCGATTTCTCGGCACATTCTGGTCGATTCTCTGGTCACTGCTAGACACCAAGCTCACCAAATCCATGACCTTCCACCCCTAGATGGATGGCCAAACTGAGGTTGTAAATCGAATGATTGTGCATATCCTTCGCATGTATAATTCAAAGCACCCTCACACATGGGATGACAGCCTTCTCTATGTCTAGCATAGATACAACTGAGCCCTGCATAGCTCAACCGACCACAACCCCTTTCAAGTGGGATTGGGATTCCAACCATTGGGTCCCATAGATGTTGCACTTCCCCTTGCGGTCATCTCGACTGACTCATCTCCTGCTCCAATTAAAGCTGACAAAGACACCCAGTTCATTGAGAGGATCCAACACATCCACTAACAAATTCAGGATATCCTACAGAAGTCCAATGACAATTACAAACAATGCCATTATCAACATTAGGTGCCACATAAGTTTCAGGTGGGAAACAAAGTTTGGTTTCACTTGCAGAAAGAACGCCTTATACGACCCCATCGGAAGCTTCACCCACTCCGTTATGGGTCGTACACTATCACCAAGGTTGTGGGGGATAATGATTTTGAGCTCAACATTCCTTCTTTCCTTGGCCTACACCAAGTGTTCAATGTGGATCTCCTTCAGCCTTATTTCCCACCATTATTGGACACCTCAGAAGTAGCAGAACAACTGACACCAACAGATATCAACCCCAACTGCATACCACAGGCATCCAATGATCATATTGTGGACAGATAGATCAAGGCCACTTGACAACAAAGGATCCAGCTTTATCAAGTCGTCAAAGCAGGGCAGCTCCTGCACCAAGGCAAGAGGCTCACCCGAGGCCAAGTTCAGCAAAAATTTCCTCATCTGGTGGGGGACCTCAACGCAATGGATACCATTTCTTCCTAAGGAAGTATGATTGATCCATATGGATATCATTGGCCACCCACCTTTTCCAACTAGCTCAAAACAGTTTTCTAACAATTTTGGCAATTTACTATTTTTACCAGTTTTAACTTCTCGGGCCATTTTGAGGGCCTAAATGAAGGTTTTTCAGGATCAATCTCCTCAATTATAGAGAAAGGAATGATTGATCCCCCAAAATGAATCTCCTTAATGATACCTTTCCAACGGGCTATCACATGCCTAAAATGGAGATTGTATGCAAAAGTTACGACCCCGGGAAGTTGATGTACTAACTTACCCAAATGGGGCCCACATGACTTTTGGTGCTTCATCTTTTAGGGTTAGTTTTTTGGATGTTTATGGATTTTGGAATTCCTTCTTAATGTGAAAATTCCTTTAGAGCCTCATTATAAGTCGCTTCTTGTGAATGCGCGTTGCTATCACATCTCTTCTCAGAGATAAGCCACCACCATTCTAGCAAGCTTGTTTCCGCTGCATTTTACAATTTTAGCTTATTCCGTTATTGAACAGAAAACCAGTTTTACTGTATCTCTGTTATTTTTTGTTAAGCACCTATTAATAATCTGTATTCATTTTGTTCTGCTCATAAAATCTGGATCAATAGGATGACATTTTACATCCAATATGTTTAGCATATGGAGTGGTTCAATGCAGGATCACTACCCCATATTTGAGTCTCTCCCACCTTGCAGAACATGACTACTCAAGAGGAGGATGTTGTGATTGTGATGCACTTATAAGTGAGAGTAGGAGGTGATGAGACAATATCAGGGTTGGTGCAAGTGAAGTCTTTGCATTCCAATCTCACAATGCATTTACAAGATACGGAAAAAGAAAAAGTGGTGCATGAGTAGGTATGGTGTACTACCTGTCGAACAAAAGGACACCATCAGGATGAATTTCCAACATTGGGAAACTAGTTAGTGATGGGTGCATTGAATCCACTTCCAACTATGCCTTAGACCGACTGGTGCAATATTTGTAAAAAATGGAGGCACGTTTCTCCTCATTTCCAAACACTTGATAAGTACTAGAAGACTATGCATACTCCATTTTTTTCTTATTGTAATTCCATGTGGCATGATGTGAAAAACTGTCATCTTTTTTAAATGATGCAAGACAACACTCATGATGCATTTGGAAACTAGGAAGAGAAGAAAAGTGGTGACCATGGAATTGTAGATAGAGGTGGATGTGAAGGAGGTTCGAGAGGTAGATATGGTCGAGGACAAGAAAGAGGATATGGTGGAGGTGGAGGAAGATGAAATACTTACTTTTAACTTTGGTGATGTTCTTCAAGTTTCAATATTTTATACTAAACCATGTGCTCTCTATGTGTACTTTTATAGAACAGAGTGATCTAAAAATGAAGAAGACTTGAAAAACTTGAAAACTTATTGCAAGTGAATGTTATGTGTTTAAAGAAAAAGGATCAGTTTGCAACACATAAATTAAAGGATTACTTATGAAAAATACACATAAACAATAGCATAATCAATGAACATAAAAACATGAGCACAACAATTGATAAAGGAGTTCACCCCTCTTATGGGCTACATCTCCTGGTCCAGCTTCCAATGGATCATTATTATTAAATGCTCAAAAATTTCTCAAAAACATGTCTTACAATGCTCAAACTGACAAACCAACTGCTCCAATGGCTTCCGAGCGTCCCAAAACCCCTATCTGGGCTCTTTCGGCACCTCAATCGGTCGAAAAATGAAGAAGTTAGGCCTCCTGGAAGTCTCCCTTTTCAACTTGTTGTCTCTACATCTACAAAAAGCACCCTTCCTTGAATGAACCTGGCTCTCACGCATTGTAAAGCGTGAAAACCCAACCCCATACGCAACCGCGCAATGGTGCAAACCATAAGACGGTTAAGGGTGCACCAGCCCCTAACCGCCTCGGCACCTGGGCATATGGCGCATATGACCGAATGCCGGGAAAAAGGTGGTTAATCCATTTTAAAACTACCCACGCCCCTTTCCACAGAGCCAAAGGTCATGTGGTGCATACATAAACCCACGGGCTAAGTTTCATTCTCGCACATACACAATAGTCAGGCTATGGTTTAAAAAATCTGCATGCATATACAACAGTCAGTTATCTTTCAAACCCCCCATGACATTATACCACCAGTCATATGGCATTGCAATGACCACGGGCCGGGGCTTAGCCCCGACCTGACCCCCGCCCAATATACAATGAAATGACTTTATAAATTTTTCAAATGGTTATAGGTTAAGTCTCATGGCGGGGGTGCATTGGTCGGATGGTTATACAAAGGCGTTACATGAGGGGGAAGGTTCGGGGGTCGAACCTCGCAGACTCCCATTACATTTTAAATATGAAACCAATAACTAAATGGTGAGCGACACGTGGTGCCCTCAGGTTGGGCCACGTGTCCTCATAATATTCTCCACCAATGGACACGTGTCAGCTTTCCATTCGACGATCATCAACCAACAACAACCTGCCATGTCACCACTGTACGGTTGTACGATCTGTAAGGTCCTGCCATGTCAGACTGTATGGACTGTACGGACTGGTACAGTCATCATCTAATTTTTTTGCCTATTTGGCTTGGCGAATAGATCATGATATCTTCTCCTTACAGTGTCCATTTGACAAAGTAAATATACCACCAGAATCAGGAAGATGAGACGGACACAATGGCACTATTTTCGTCGCATTCCAAGCACTTTGAAATTTGAGCAAAATTTGATCCCCTGATCACACCTCCCCATTGGGAAGCTTTTGGACCTCCAAAAGACAATCTCAGTCTATATGAAGATGAGGGTAAAGTTCCCTCACCCTTCCAACCTCAATCCACTTAGCCTTTCTTGGATTCGTCCCTTTAAGACCAACTCGCAAATACTTCACATTGCCTCACTTCGAAGTTCGCATTCTCCTATCAAGGATGGTGTCTTCCTGCAGTTCTGTTAGATAGTCTGGAGAAAAATAATCTATGGAAGGAATCTGAACATGCTCTCCTTGATCCTCAATCAATGGAGGCTCATACAACTATTGGTTGTGGAGCCTGATTATCTTCCAGATGCAGAGGTCCTTTGCTTTCAGCCGTGTCTATACCCCATGAAGTATTTACACCCCAGAAGTATGTACACTCTTCCACGCGGGGGAGTGCAGAGGGGGGGTACCCCCTCTACGGGGTCTAGGGGGTCCATCCCCCCGGCTGGGGGGTCTGGGGGAAAGCGCCCCCCCAGCGGGGGTTCAAGGGCGAAGCCCCTGAAGCAAAAATTGCCTTATAAAAGTATATTGTAATTTCATTGTAAATCTGGACCGTTCATTATAAGGTCGCAGATCTAATGGTAGAGATTATGTTAGGGTTTTTTTCCCTAGAAGGAAACCCTCTTTTATGAGGGAAATATATTGCGGCTATGTATGAGAGTGAATATTGTATTCTGAGAGAGGAGACTGTGAGAGAAAGAAGAGGAAGTTACAACAGGTTTTGCTGTAAGTTGTATCCCTTCATTTGTTGGATAATAATAAAGGAAGGACCTGGAAATTTCTCTGGTGGATGTAGCCCACATTGGGTGAACCACGTAAATCTGTGTCTCTCTTATTGTGTGTCTTTTGTGTTTTTGTTTCTGCATTTGTTTTATTTTATTGCTCCGCGGTCCTGTTTTTCTAACAACAACTTCAAATTCTCAACATTAACAACTGCATACATCTGCATATAAGGAGGCAAATCTAAACGAAAAGCATTGTTACCAATCTTTTCAACAATTTTGAAGGGACCATATCGAATCGGTTTCAACTTTTTACCTTCTCCTTTAAGCCTCTCCTTGCTGATGTAAAGCCAAACTTCATCACCAACTTCAAAACTATGATCAACACGATGCTTGTCATGTCTCGTTTTGTACTTGGCCTGACTCTCTTCCAACTGCTCTTGCACCACCTGATGTATCGACTGAATTTGTTCAATGAACTTCTCTACCTGATCAATATCACATTGCCCATCAATAGTAATATCTTTCCCAAAGATAAAATCTAAAGGTGACTTGGGAAAATAGCCAAAACATGCCTCAAATGGCGACGTTTGAGTCGAAGAGTGCTTAGCTCGATTGTACGCATGTTGAACGTAGTGTAAATGTTCATCCCAAAGTTTAGGATGCTTGCTGAAATAAGAACGAAGAAGATGTACCACTGTACGATTCGCCACCTCTGTCTAACCATCTGTCTGCGGATGAAAAACTGTGCTCTTTTTAATCTTTCCATGAGTGCCCACAAACTCAACCAAAAACTTCCAACAAATCGAGAATCCTGATCAGAAATAATGGACTTGGGCAAACCAAAATGCACCCAAACATTTTGAAAGAACAACTGTGCAGTTTGTTCTGTTGTTACCTGTGTAGTACAAGGCAACAAAATACACATCTTACTAAAATGATCAACCACAACATAAAGATAATCATGACCTCTTCTTGACATAGGTAAACCACCAACAAAATCCATGGAAATACTTTCCCAAGGTCAAGAAGGAACTGGAAGTGGAGTGTACAAACCCAACTTTCGATTACTAGGTTTACTTGTAGCACACAATGAACATATCGTGAAACACTTTCATTCATCTTAGGCCAGTAGCAGTATCTTTGCAAATTATCCACTGTCTTGCCTACACCAAAATGACCAGCAATAAGAGAAGAATGCACTTCTCTTATGATGTTGATTCTTTCTCCCTGTGGAATACATAACTTGCCAAGATGATACAAGATATTATTATGCACATCATAATCCAATTCTTCAACATGGTTAGAGTGGCACAAAGTTTCATACACTTCCTTAAAGTCAGTATCTAAAGAATATTGCTCCACATAACTTTCATGCATTATAGGACTCTACTTAAGAATAACTGAAGCACTAACAATAGTCCTGGAAAGCATATCAACAACTTTGTTAAAATTCCCTTCTTATACCTGATAACCAAATGAAACTGTTGAAGAAAACCCATCCATCTGAAGTGCCTAGCTTGCTGTAGCTTTGACTGTGATTGTAAATATTGCAAAGGTTGATGATTCGTGTGAATAATGGTTTCTTTTCCCAACAAATAATGCTTCCATTTCTTAACACTTTGAACCAATGCATATAATTCTTTATCATAAGTAGGATAATTAATCACGTCACCATTAAACGTCTCAGAATGAAAACAAATTGGCTTACCATACTGTAGCAAAACTGCTCCCATCTCATAATTACTTGCATCTGTCTGGATTTGAAAAGGTTGTCTTAAATTTGGAAGTGCAAGAACCGGCGTTGAACTGATCTTTTCTTTCAAAGTATAAAAATCCTATTGTTGCTTGCCTCCCCATTGGAAACCTTGCTTGACACTTGTCACAGCATGTAATGGAGCTGCAATGGACGAAAAGTTAGCAATAAACTTTCTCCAGTATTGGGCGGCTCCCAAAAAACTTCTTACCTCTGTCACGTTGCTGGGTCTGGACCATTCCAAAATAACTTTAACTTTAGAAGGATCAATTCTTAATTCACCTCCACCAACAATATGGCCTAAGTAAATAAGCGATGTTTTGCCAAATTCACATTTGGACAACTTCAAAAACAACTGTTCTTTCCTCAAAACATCCAAAACCTTTTTCACATGTTCAATATGCTCTTCACTAGATTTTTTGAAAATCAAAATATCATCTAAGTAGACAATAACAAAATTATCCATAAAAGGCCTCAAGACATCATTCATAACTCGCATGAAAGTAGCAGGTGCATTGCAAAGTCCAAAAGGCATTACCATCCACTCAAACAAACCTTTCTTAGTTTTAAAAGTTGTCTTCCATGTGTCGCCCTCAGCAATCCTGATCTGATGATAACCACTCCTTAAATCTAACTTAGTGAAATATTTGGCATCTTTTAATTGATCAAGCAAATCATCTATTTGCGGAAGAGGATAACGATTTTTAACTGTTATTTTGTTCCAAGCCTTGAAATCAACACACATTCGCCACGTTCCATCCTTCTTTGTAACTAACACAATTGGAGATCCACATGGTGAAGAACTTGGTACTATAACCCCTTTGTCTAACATCTCCTGAATTTGTTTTTTAATCTCAGCATTTTCCATAACTGACATTCTATACATACCAATATTTGGAAGTGGACAATCTTGTTGTAACTGAATTTCATGTTGGATTCCTCTTTTTGAAGGCAACCCCTTAGGTTCTTTAAACATGTTATCATATTGATTAACAACTTCAAATAGAATGGATTTTAACTTTCCATCACAACCTTGAAATCCTTCGTTCTCAACACCATTTTTAGGTTTGATCATTAAGAGAACAAAATTTTTACTAGCATTAACTAACCTATTCATTTGCCTTGCATTTATGATTGATAAATTCATCTTCTTAGTGTGAGCTCTGACAACATACTCAACCCCATCTTTAAACAAATGATACTTATTCTCCTGACGATAGAAAATAGCTTTCCTATCATACAAATAAGGACTTCCCAACACAATACCACAT
>ML794196.1:58366-74830 GCA_009831015.1 Picea engelmannii | reverse complement strand
CAGTCTCTTCAGAAATAAGATTTGCTTGTGATCCAGAATCAAATAACGTGTCTATCTTAGTATGTTTTGAAACAACCCTTATATGAAAAAGTTCAATTCTCGTTTTCTCTTGTTGAGTTACATTGACATTATCATTACTTGAAGAGCTAGTACTTGCAATAGAACCATTACCTTGGTAACCCATGGCTGTGATCTTCGTCTCATCACCAAAATCCGAACCTAAGTCTTGTAAAACAGTCACAACAGTCTTTGACTTCCCTTTGTTGTTGTTGCCAAACTTCTTGGGTTTTCTTTCAGGATGAAGCTTCCAACAGTGGTCTTCATCATGGCCATCTTTTGAACAATGTTTACATGTGAACTTTTCTCCCTCCTTCTTCATAGCAGCATTCTTCTTTCCATTTCCTTTGAATTTCTTCTTCCCTTTGTCTCCCTGGCTGTATGTCTTCTTGAAACCCTCATGAATATCATTCCTTCCCCTTGCTTCCAAATGAGTAGCCTGTGCACAAACTTCATCTAGATTCGTAGGATTAAACATGAGTATAGTATGCCTCAAATAACTATGCAAAGCACCAATATATTTGAGCAATGTTTCCTATGAAGACAAATCAACTCCCAAAACCAAATCTCTTCTCCTAAATTCCTGAGTAAAACTTTGTACATTTTGTCCTTTAGCTTGTCTAAAATTCTGCCATTCCATGGTTGCCTTTTGTTTATATGCCAATGGATAAAATTGTTTTTTAATTGCTATAATGAAATCATTCCAAGAAAGCAAAATTTTTCCATTCTTTTTTATTTCCTCCTGTGTCTTAGATTCCCACCAAATAAGTGTTGGACCATCTAATCTTAATGAAGCAAGCTGAATTTTGGTTTCATCATCTTGAATCTTTTGTATTCTAGAATATACTTCAATTTGACGTATCCAGTTATCTAACTTTTCATCATTAACTTCTCCATTATAAATTGGCAACTCAAATTTTATATCAAGCTTTAATGAAGGAATTTGCGAAGGATTTTTACCATGCCCATTTGGAAGATGTTTCGAACTGGTAGAAGAAAAAGAAGAAGAAGATGATGGAGGAGGAGAGGGTGGTGGAGAAGCACCATTCCCTCCATTTCCGCTTGGAGTTTTGTCACCACCGCCTCCCTTATGCATTGAAGGGTTGAACCCTTCACCCCGTGACATTATGTTCCATTCCATCAAGATCTTCATCATATCTCTCAACTCCATGACAGCCTGTCTGAGATCTTCTTCTTCGGCAGGAACACGTTCATGACTTTCGGCATGAGCCATGCTTGGTGAATGTCTCTCTGAAACTTGCGGTGAATGAAACTGCTTCCTCCTTGTCGGATGAGATCTTGGCTCCACAAGTTGACCTTCTCCTCTTGTGAGTTTCAACCTTGTGAGCATCAGAAACAAAACTTGCAAACAATCAAGTCTTCAAAAACCAGTTCTTTGATACCAACTTGATCTAAAAATGAAGAAGACTTGAAAAACTTGAAAACTTATTGCAAGTGAATGTTATGTGTTTAAAGCAAAAGGATCAGTTTTCAACACATAAATTAAAGGATTACTTATGTAAAATACACATAGACAACAGCATAATCAATGAACATAAAAACATAAGCACAACAATTGATAAAGGAGTTCACCCCTCTTATGGGCTACATCTCCTGGTCCAGCTTCCAATGGATCATTATTATTAATTTCTCAAAAAGTTCTCAAAAACATGTCTTACAATGCTCAAACTGACAAACCGACTGCTCCAATGGCTTCCCAACGTCCCAAAACCCCTGTCTAGGCTCTTTCGACACCTCAATCAGTCGAAAAATGAAGAAGTTAGGCCTCCTGGAAGTCTCCCTCTTCAACTTGTTGTCTTTGCATCTACAAAACACACCCTTCCTTGAATGAACCTGGCTCACGCGCATTTTAAAGCATGAAAACCCAGCCCTGTATGCAACCGCACAACGGTGCAAACTGTAGGACGGTTAAGGGCACACCAACCCCTAACTGCCTCAGCACTTGGGCGTATGGTGCATATGACCGAATGTTGGGCAAAAGGTGGTTAATCCAATTTAAAACTACCCATGCCCCTTTCCACGGAGCCAAAGGTCATGTGGCGCATACATAAACCCACGGGCTAAGTTTCATTCCCGCGCATACACAATGGTCGGGCTATGGTTTCAAAAATCTGCATGCATATACAATGGTCGACTATGGTTCAAACCCCCTGTGACATTATACCACGAGTCATATGGCATTGCAACGACCACGGGTCGAGGCTTAGCCCCAGCCCAACCCCCCGCCCAATATACAATGAAATGACTTTATAAATTTTTCAAATGGTTATAGGTTAAGTCTCATGGCGGGGGCGCATTGGCCGGACGGTTATAAAAAGGCGTTACATGAGGGGGAAGGTCTAGGGGTCGAACCCCGCGGACTCCCATTACATTTTAAATATGAAACCAATAACCAAATGATGAGCGACACATGGCACCCTCGGGTTGGGCCACGTGTCCTCATACTATTCACCACCAATGGACACATGTCAGCTTTCCATTCGACGATCATCAACCAACAACAACCTACCACGTCACCATTTTATGGTCGTACGGTCTGTACGGTCCTGCCACGTCAAACTGTACGGACTATACGGACTGGTACAGTCAGCATCTAATTTTTTTGCTTGTTTGTCTTGGCGAACAGATCGCGATATCTTCTCCATACGGTGTCCATTTGACAAAGTAAATATACCACCGGAATCTGGAAGATGAGACGGGCGCAATGGCACTATTTTCGTTGCATTCCAAGCACTTTGAAATTTGAGCAAAATTTGATCCCTTGATCACAGAGCATGCTACTGAATATTTCCATGAATTGTTGAAGAAGTGCGAAGAGAAGAAGGCATACTACAACATGGTGGATTTAGAGCCACATGTGAATAAAAAGAAGGATGCATAAGTTGACGTACATGTAGTAATATGAGGAGGGTTTAAAATAGGAACGAACTTAGAAAATGGATAAATATCAAGTGAGAATGTGGAAGGAAAGATCATAAACATTTGACAAGGCCCTCCCATATTTGAAACTACAAAAATTAAGTCATTTAGGTGCAATATGCATAGGGTTTTAGAGGAAGAGAGAGTGCATGAAGAAATACAATTCATGAAGCAAATGTCACTAGAGGAATCCCAGGTGTGTGAGGAATCACAATGTGCAAAGTAAAGATCCTTAGAAGACACATGATCTTATGATGAATTATAGTCCACAACACATAATTCATTGGAGGAATATCATGTGCAAAAAGAAACACAACATGTGGCATAGAGGTATCTAGAAGAATATATCAAATAGGAAGATTTCCAGTGGGATGAACAAAAATAAATAGAGGAGCATGTGCATGAATAGTTGAGACACGTAGAGTGAGGAGGAGCACAATGTGAAGTTGATCATAAGGAAATAGTCGAGGATCAAGTAAGTAACCTCCTATGTAGTTCCTTGAAAATACTAAGTGATATCGATGTTGTGAGAAATTTGATACATATGTTGTCATTTGGTAAGGGGGAATAGGGGGAATTAATGATTTCTATATATTCCCCACTACTAGAAAGAGATGTTTAATAGATGAGAAAAAAAAAGTGCACAGGATGAGAGTTCAAGATGTAATATAAACTCTGAAGCTATGTGATGAATGTTGGAAATGTTTAATAGGTTGTCATTGATGGCAAGTACAACAATGAAGAATGTAATAGACGGGCACCAGAAGTATTTTGGGAAGAAGCTACAGAGCAACCTCAATAAGATCAGAAGAGATAGTGCAGAGGATATTTGGTATGTTTTACAGGTAGCGTAAGCTTGTCATTGATGGCAAGTACATCAATAATGATGGCTTGAGTACAGCTGCGATGATCAATAGGAAAATAGAAGATAAGTCTAGGAAGATCGAATGATTGAAGGAAACGCAACATTGATCAGGCATGATGAAGTCCTGTAAATTTTGTGAAGCATTTCTGATCGTTGGATCCCATCCAAAATTTCTGATAGCATGAGGGTCGTCAGATATGAATATAGACAAGAAGAGTGCGCTGAAGAGGAGGATAGATCTCAGGCATTATATCTGAGCGCAGAGTCCAACCACCGTTGGATCGAGGAAAACCTACATGATCTTTAAAGTGCAAGGAGTAGAGGGCTCACAAATCCCGAAAGCAGGAGGACTATCCATCTCAGGGGGTTATGTGGACCGTTGATCCAACTCCCTGTCAGATTTTTGGGGATCGAGAGTTGGAGATGACAAGTAATATCATCCACAAAAATCCTAATTTCGCGATATAAAAAATCGCGACATAATCTGAGCCGTCGAACCAAGATCACATCTGGACCATCGATCCAACTCACATCAGCAAACCACGTCAGCTAGGAACACGTGGCACAACCAGGTAATGACAAGTGTCAGACTGATTCAACATTCAAAGCACATGTAAGTCATGAATTAATGTGACACGTGGAAATTATTTAACACATGTGACGTCAGCAGACTTACTCCATATCGTAGTTTCGGGGATCGCAACATGGATAGGAAAGCAAACAATGCAACAAGCATATCGATTTTGTGATATGCGAAATCGCGACTTAAATCGCAGCTATTGAATCAAGATAGAATATGGACCGTTGATCCAAGTCCCTTTCGGGGTTTCGAGGATTGAGTATTGAAGTTGTCAAAGAACATTCACCACAGGAATCCTGATTTCACGATATGAAAAATCGTGACTTAATCATGGACCGTCGGATCAAGAGGATGTGTGGTGAATGATCAGAGCACCATAAATCTCCCTTTCGAAGTTTTTCCTTTCGCGACTTGGAGTGACAAGAACCTCCACCTAAGGAACAACGAGATGTGAGATCGTGAAAGAGCCTTATGCATAGGGTTGTGGTCACAACCCTTGGTCACGAGAAGGGAAGGAGTCATTCTAGATAAGCTCCATTTTGGGGTTTCAGAGATCACGACTTGGAAAGTTGAGATGCCTCATCTCCAGATTTATGAAACGTGAATTCACAAAAAGCGCTTTTTGCATAGGCACTTGGTTATGACCATAGTCATATTGGGGAAGGAGCTAGTGCAGAAAACTTTTGTATTGGAACTTCGGAGATCGCGAAATGAAGTGTCGAAACACTCAGCACAGAATTGTCGAATGTCAAAATACCGAAATGAATGCAAGATCCCATGGATTCAATCCAACAGTGCAGGTGAATTTGAACAAGATCGGAGGGCTATTGTTGCACGACATAGTGAAACTACTAGAAACCATTGATGGTGTCTACCAAAGGATGAGAAGAGACTTCGGTGTGATTTCCAGAGGAGCTAAAGAGTCACATGGAATCTTCCAGTGGAATGAAGACGATTCGTGGAGGAAATTGACAATTGGATGAGGGTTTGAGCTCGTAACTAAAATAGAAAGTATGAGCTCTATTGTAACAGAGAAGTCGAAGAGTCTCAACTGGCAGAGAGAAAAAGGAATCTAGGATTAACACCTAGTGATGATAGACACAGGGGTTGAACTGCCAGAGAGGTTGAAGAGTCGCAATGATGATCATGTAGAGAACTTGAGATGTGGAGGATATTGGCGCGGTATGAGCATGCAGAGGAATGGCGAATATTTCATGCACAAGATGCACAGAAGCTATATATACACGGTACAGAGAAGAGAAGCAGTTGTTGTTGTTGTTGGAGTTGTTGTGGTCGTTGTGTAGAAGGATTGAAGTTTGAGCAAGGAGGCAGAGCGCAGAAGTATAAATTCATAGAAGAGGAACTGTGTAGTGAATGGACATGGTGCACAGATCATAAAAAGTAGAAGAACAGACAACGCAAGTCATGTGTGCAGAAAGGCAATGAGGCAGACAGAGAAACGAAATGCAGCAGAACAGTGATGAGTCTGGTAAGCCATTGTTGAACATCATATCACTATAATAAGTTTCAGTAGCAAAGATTTATATTTCAGGGAGGTTGGGAGGTGCTAGGGATGATTGTTGTCCTCAGATGTTCAAGTGGGTGCTTCAACACAGGAAGTTGTAGCTTCCATCTGGTTGCAGCCAGAGAAACTAGGGTGACAGGGTGGTGCAAGGGAGAACTCTTGTTCTCTGTTATACAGGTTGGTGCCTATATGATTGGAATTTGGTGCTTCCATCCAGTTGGTGCTGGAAACACTCAGGGATTTGGTGCTTCCTCCTAGTTGGTGCTAGAGAAACCAGGGAGTTGGTGCTTCCTTCTAGTTGGTGCTAGAGAAACCAAGGAGTTGGTGCTTCCTTCTAGTGGGTGCTAGAGAAAACAGAGATTTGATGCTCTCAGCAAGTAGGAGCTTTCAAAATAGAGTTTGTAGCCTCATTATGAGTTGGTGCTCATATGTATGATAATGTAAAGAATGTAACTATTACTTATCATATAAAGAAAAAGAGGTTTTTTACCCTGTATGGGTTTCCTCGGGAAATATCTGTCTCTGTGTTTCTCATATATGTGTGACTGATGCTGAATGTGCCATTGTTTATTTCGCTGCATTAATGTGATCATCATTCAGTGTTTTTTCAAAGAGTTTAAAAGAAGCATAATTGTTTAAGCATGGTAACAACTGATTCAACCCCCCCCCCTCTCAGTTTTCCAACAATGAATGGGATCATGTTGTATTTGGCATCCAAAATGAAAACATTACCAAAAAATTTATGGGAGTTGATGGTTAGGCCTAACTTAATATGATCCCAAATTCAACTCAAGTTGGTTAATCAATACATAATATATCGTATCGTCTAGAAGGAACAAGTAGAATTGAAAATTAAAGGGGTAAATATTAAGGTAGATTTTGATGTGATTGAGATCATGGATGACTCAAACCCCTACCCTGCACTACTTTGTATTGACTCAAGCTTGGACAATAATGTAATGTTGAATATGAAGAAAAGGAAGACGTCCTTTGAGATAGACACTTCACGTGTGATTGCACTATTAGATATGACTGAAGGTGACAATTACAATGAGGCTATTAATGAGGATGCACAAAGATCCATTACTAAGAACATTTATCACATCACATGGAACATAGAAGAATATATCAATACCACAATAGATGGTGAACTAAGTTGTATAAGGGTGTTCTTGTATGACATGGAATGAAATAATTCTATGGTGAGATGGAAATATAAGTTGTATGAAGTCATTACTAGGCACTGTGCATAAATTACAAAAGTAGTCCATTGGATTGGATCAAATTTATATGATGCACCAAGATTTGATGGTACCAATCTAGTTAATACATTATGAATATAGATGGAGAAATAACTCTTGAAATATTTAAGGTTATAGGCTACAGACATTGTGCTCTATGGGACACCTGCACATTGGTTGGAGACACATTGAGGGATCATACGAGAGTAGGTGCAAGTAATTGATTTTATAAAGGTCATATTTCATGCCATATCTAACTTTGAATTGGAAAACAAATATAAGGGTACGAATTACCCCTAAGATCATATTTTCTATTCTAAAATACGTTGGATACATAATTGAATCCCACACAATCAATGGGTCCATTGGTATGTACATATAATGGAGATGTTCCCTATATGTTGGTACATTCAGGAGGAAGCCAGGAGGAAAAAAAGAGACTGGGGATTTGTAAGTATCCACTTCAATTTCACGGTTGAAGCCTCGGTGAAAAAAGAGGCCCTCCTATGAATCAAATATTTCATCCTTTAATGACAAGTGGAGGATGCCACATCAAAGGTAGTTTGTGTGCCTAGAACAGGTTGATGGAAAAACTAGAATCGATGGTACACTATTGGAAAATTCAGAGCAATTTCATTGATAAATATGACCCCAGTGGCATACTCATAAATGAAATTGAGGGAGAGTGTGTGGTGGAATGGAAATATTTTCATACCACCACGTTAAGCTATGGTTTCCTGATTAAGAAAAATAAGCATAGCATTGGTATTGATTATGCACCAAATATGGACGTCATCGGGGATTTTTGGTACAAAGAAAGCATAATGCATGTGATCGACTTGATAGAAGATAGGAGACATCATGATTTGTGTCATCCTCTGCAACCTTAATGCATCATGTGTACGTGATCGACTCCCTACATCGTTTACTGATGAAGTACTAGAAAATGTGGGTGAACATGAAGCCTACTCATTCACTGATGGCTTCTAAGTATATCACCAATCCCATATTGAAGAAGAGTATAGATCAAAGACATTTTTTGTGATGGAATGAAGATCATTTTCTTAAACAGTGATTCCCTTTGGGCTGAAGAATGTGCCTGCATTATTTTCCAAAATCGTGGTTGCAATGTTCAAATTTTTTATTCATAAGTTCTTGGAAGTGTACCTAGATGATTTGATTGTATTCATGCTATTAAAATAAAATATTAAATCCATACGATTGATGTTTGATAGGTGTCACCAACCACATATTTCCGTCAATTTAAATAAGTGTATATTTTGTACCTGATTAAACATTTTTCTCGGGCATGTGGCATGAAAGGAAGGATTTTTGGTGCATCAAGAAAATATCATTGTGATACTCAACATGGTTACTCCCAATTGATTCATGGAGATACATGCTACCTTGGTTCACACAGGGTATTACATACAGCTTAGTCAATTCGATGCAAAGATTGTTGTGCTTATTGAGAAACTATTGTGCAAAGATACAAAGTACCTTTTAACATTGGAATTCTAGAAAGCATTGGATACACTGAAGGAAAATTTGGTAAATGCATTGATCTTGGTATTCTTTGTCTCGTCCATTATTTTCCATGTTCATGTAGATGCATCATCCATTATGTTTGGCACAATTATCGGATAGCCAGACGAGGGGAATATTGATCATCCACTATACTTTTCTAGCCACGCGTTATCTAATTCAGATAATAATTACACCACACTTGATAGTGATGGAATTCACATGGTATATGCATTATATAGGTTTTAACACTATTTTCCTTGCACCCCCTGTTGAAATTCCTACTCCGAATACACTTGTTGGAATAATAAAATAAAATAAATAGAGGATGGAATAATGGAAACAAAAATATCATATGCAAAGATATTATTTCCATCAACTAAGATTATCATTCAAATAATTAAAATATTACAAGGCCTCTTGTACCGAAGAAAATGGCCCATAGAGAAAGATAGAAAACTATAAATAGTATCTGGAAACCCTAGAAAATATTCATCTCGTGTACGAACTCATTTTTTCATGTTTCACAATATGAACATGCCTTTACTTAATAATACCCATGTATACATGCCTATATCCATTGAAATTCACGTAAATGCTCACAAGGACTATATGGAAGACATTGTATGGTGTTACCCTGTCATTGTGGCTCCAATCTGCTAAAACCCACTTGAGAATTCCTTTATTCACTCTTCTCCCTAACCCAATCTCTAGATGGAAGTCCTTCTCCACCTATCCAAGATCTTGTTGAGAAAAGTTCCATCTTTTCTCTCTGTTTCAAACAACCACTAATCCACATTCCTTCTTTAACCTAGCTTTGATTTTATAATTTTGATATATGCCCTAAACCTAGTATGCAAAGTGACTAATGGTTGATATTACTTCTCAACTCACTTGATATCAATGGATAATATTCTATTCACTAATACTAATTAAAATATCTCTTTAAATAAACTCAACTAATTAATAAAAGCACTTTACTTTAATAATTCCTTAAGTTAAATTCAAGTATTAAGGTAGAAATATTTAGATGAATTCCACACATTTAGATACCTAGACCTATGTAAAAGTATCTATCCTATTCTACATACATCAACACTCCCTCCTAGAAAGGAATGTATTTTTCACCACTCAATGTTTGTCCCTAAAGAACATAAAACTTCCCTTTAACCAAGGGTTTTTCTAAAATATCGACAACTTGATCATTTGAGGAAACATAATGAGGATTGAATTCTCCCTTCTGGATCCTATCTAGGATGAAGTGATACAAAATATCAATATTCCTGGACCTGTCATACAATACTTTATTCTCAAAGAGTTTTATACAACTATGATTATCATAGTATATCACCATAGGGTCCAACTCTTGATCAAATAAACTTGTAAGCAATTTGTAAAGTCAAATGCATTCACAACTAGTCATACTCATTCCCATATACTCTTCCTCTATTGAAAAAAGTGCTAGAAAGGTTTCCTTCCTACTAAACCATGTTATCATTGTTGATCCCAAGTTGAAGAAACACCTTGAGGTGCTCTTTCTCTCCATTGCACTCCCTTAATATGAGTTAATATATAATTTCAACCTCACTTCATCACCTTCAATATACCTCAACAATACTCTATTACATCTCTCAAGTACCTGAGCACATTCTTTGTTGTTATCCAATGCCCCTACCTCAACTCCACCATGAAGTGACTTAAGGTGTTCACAATAAAACATATATATGGATTTCTACTAACCAAATATATCAAGGACCCTATCAACTACCTCTATATCTTGGGATCCAGCAAATACAAATATGAAGTGACAACCTTCTTCATGTTGGTAAACATAGGTGTATCCATTTGTCTACAATACTCCATCCATAAATCCTCAAGATCTCCACTAAGTACTTCCCTTAACAAAGGAATATCTCTCCCAATACCTTTCATACCTCTAATGCCAAGAAATAATGCACCAAGCCAATGTCCTTCTTATATAACTCTATAGCTAAATTTTCTTTGCACCCTACAACAAGATCCTTTGTACCTTTAAGAAACAAACTATCCATGTACAAAATCAAGATAAGTGGATCCAAACAAACAAGTATGAAGTACAAGTTAGGATCCACCTCACTCTTGGTAAATCCCATATTCTACAAATATCCATCAATCCTAAAATACTATGCCCTTGGTTCCTATTTGAGTCTGTATAAGGACTTCTTAAGAATACACACATGACACTCCCTCCCATGCACCTCACGGCCATGAGGTTTCTCTATATATACTTACTCTTCAATAATCATGTTGAGGAAAATTGTCTTCACATCCATCTGATGAATCCTCCACTTTATAACCAAAGAAATAGAAATAAAAACTTGAATAGAAGAATACATGGAGACTAGATAAAATGTCTCCTCGAATTCCACTCCCTCTATCTGGCATAATCCTCTCACCAAGAACCTCGCCTTGAACGTCTTGATGCTATCATATGCACCATGCATGATCTTGTAGAGACACTTGGAACTCACAATTGACTTCTCCTATGGTCTCAACACTATGTCCCATACACCATTCCTCATAATAGAGGTCTACTCCTCTACCATGAAATCCTACGAAACATGATGATTTGTTTCTTCCTCAAACTAGAATGCTTGACATCAATGTTTATACTCGTAGGTGAAATACAATTTGGAAACTTTCTCGGAATCTTACTCCCTCTAGATACACTCCTAGGATCCTCACCAACATCACTCAATGTTTATAATATCCACTTGGGTCTCCTGAAAGAATTGGAAGGGGATAATTCCTCCTCCCCACTTGAATTATGAATCCATGAACTGGAAATTGTTGATTGTTGCTCCTTGCCCTTTTTCACTACTAATGAATCCTAATATATCCTAGATGATAAGTTCTCCTCAAACTTAACATACCCGATTATAAGTGTCTTTCGCTATGCTGGTATGAATATCTTGTACTCCTTTGAGGTCTATTAGTATCCCAAAATTATATCGTTCTTTCATGAAGGTTCCAAATTTTTCTTCCTCTCCATACACACATGGATATATATTGGACAACGACATATTTTCAAATGTCATATTTTTGGCTTTACCTGTGATGATGCCTCCTCCAGAGTCTTGTCCACCAATATTCTAAGGACTACAGTTCTACACATATATTTCTCTATTACATGCCTCTTACAATATAAAGATAGGCAACTCTTGGTCATGTATGATAGCCCTTATAGAACCAATCATGGGACGGTTCTTTCTATCCACAACCTCATTTTGTCGAGATTTGTATGAGACTTTCAACTCCCTCTTGATCCATTTCTCCTTGAATAAATCCTTGATCTCATTGGAGGTGTATTGTCCCTCATTATTGAACCTTAATGCCTTGATATTCTTCTGTTTTTGTTTCTCCATCGGAGCCCTGAAATCCTCAAACCAACTGAATACCTCATCCTTGGTATTCATAAAGAATATCCAAATTTTCTTGGAAAAGTCATCAATGAATGTCACATAGTATGATTCTCCTTGCACTGATGCTACTAACATTGAACCACTCACATATGAATGTATAAGATCCAATATCCCCTTGGACCTACTCTCATTGCTTGGAAAAGAATCCTTGGAATTCTTTCTAAGTAGACACTCTCTTCACACTCCTTACTGCTCAACACTAAACTATGAAAGACCTGTTATTGTTAGAAAAACACAATTGCGGAGCAATAAAATAAAACAAATGCAGAAACAAAACAAAGAAGACACATAATACAAGAAAGACACAGATTTACATGGTTCACCCAGTGTGGGCTACGTCCACCAGAGAAATTGCCAGGTCCTTCCTTTATTATTATCCAGCAAATGAAGGGATACAACCTACAGCAAAATCCATTGTAACTTCCTCTTCTTTCTCTCACAGTCTCCTCTCTCAGAATACAATATTCACAATCAACCATAGCCGCAATACATTTCCCTCATAAAAGAGGGTTGCCTTCTAGGGAAAAAAACCCTAACATAATCTCTACTGTTAGATCTGCGACCTTATAATGAACGGTCCAGATTCACAATGAAATTACAATATACTTTTATAAGACAATGTTTTCTTTGGGGGCTTTGCCCCCGAACCCCTGTTGGGAGCCCGCTTGCCCCTAGACCCCCCAGCCGAGGGGATAGGCCCCCCGAACACTGCGGAGGGGGTACCCCCCCTCTGCACTCCCCCGCGTGGAAGAGTGTACATACTTCTGGGGTGTAAATACTTCATGGGGTATAAACACGGTTGAAAGTAAAAGACCTATAAATCAGGAAGATAATCAGGCTCCAAAACCAACAATCTCCCACTTGGAGACTGATCTCAACAACTCCATCGCTGCTATATATGTTGGACTCTGAACCTTCTTGGACCTGGAAAATTTCTCATCTTCATCTTCATTCTTGAATACCAACTGAAACTGAGAAAGAACTCAGTTTCTCCATGGTTACTCCCTTTGTTAACATGTCTGCAGGATTATGGCTAGTGTGTATCTTTTCCATCTTCAATTGTCCATATTCCAAGGCAGATCGTATGAAGTGGTACCTCAACTGTATATGCTTAGTCTTTGAATGGAAGGTTGAGTTCTTTGCAAGGTGAATGAAACTTTGACTGTCATAGTACAACCTGTTGTTCTCTTGCTTCTTTCTCAATTCCTCCATAAACCTTTGTAACCAAATCATCTCTTTACTAGCCTCTATAGCAACAACATACTCTGCCTCTGTTGTTGAAATTGCAACAACCATTTGCAATTTCGAAATCCAACTTACTGTTGTTCCACCTATAGTAAAAACATACCCTGTGGTGCTCCTCCTGCTGTCTTTATCACCTGCCATATCTGAATCAACATATCCCTGTAGAAAAGTGTCTAAACCTCCAAAACATAATCCATGTGTAGTAGTACCTCTCAAATACCTGAGAATCCACTTTACTGCCTCCCAATGTTCTTTACCTGGATTGTTCATATACCTGCTCACAACTCCCACTGCATGTGAAATATCTGGTCTTGTGCAAACCATTGCATACATCAAGATGCCAGTTGTTGATGAATATGGGACCCTGAACATGTATTCTATCTCCTCCTGTGTCTTGGGACACATTTCCTTAGTTAATTTGAAATGGCTGGCCAAAGGTGTACTAATTGGTTTTGCATTCTGCATTCTAAACCTCTCCAACACCTTCTCTGTGTACTCACCCTGAGACAATGTCAGTTTGTGATTTTTTCTATCTCTTGTTATTCTCATACCAAGGATTTTCTTTGCATCACCCAAATCCTTCATCGCAAATGAATTGGCTAATTTCTTCTTGAGCACATTTATATCCTGCATATTAGACCCTACAACAAGCATGTCATCTACATACAATAACAAGATAATATAGCTTCCATTTTCTAGCCTTTTAAAATAAGCATAGTGATCAGAATGACATCTATTATAACCCTGTTCAGTCATAAACTTGTCAAACTTCAAATACCACTGCCTTGGAGCTTTCTTTAGGCCATAAAAGCTCTTCTTCAACATGCATACCAAATTCTCCTTACCTTTGACCTCATACCCCTTTGGCTACTGCATATAAATCTCTTCCTCCAAATCCCCATGGAGAAAATTTGTTTTTACATCTAACTATTCAAGATGCAAATCTTCTAATGCCATAAGACTTAAAATAGTTCTAATTGAAGTCATTTTAACAACAGGAAAAAATATTTCATCAAAATCTATACCTTTCTTTTGTGCAAACCCCTTTACAACAAGTCTATCCTTGTACTTCTTTTCTCCTCCATCTTCTACCTTCAACTTGTAAACCCATTTATTCTACAATGCTCTTTTTCCTGCAGGCAACTGAAACAAGTCCCAAGTCTAGTTATTTTCCAAGGAATCCATTTCCTCTTTCATGCATTGCTCCCACTTCTTTTTGGTGTCTACCTGCATTGCCTCTTCATAACATTATGGTTCACCAAAATCAGTCAACAATAAATAATATAATGAAGGAGAGTATCGTTCAGGGAGTATACTTAACCTGGTAGATATTCTAACAACACTTGCAAGTGTTTGAGGTACCTGCTGCTCCTGCTATTGTACATTTTGATTTTCAAGTTAATTTGGAATTTCCTTTTCAGTGATCTCATCAAGCACTGTGTATTCTTGTTTTTCTGTTTCCCGTTTCTTTCTCTGTAACTAATCTTTGTACATGAATTTCTCATTGAATATGACATCTCTACTCCTAATGATTTTGTTATTTTCATAATCCCATAAGTGATAACCAAAATCATTAACACCATATCTAATAAAGGTACATTTCTTGGATTTTTCCTCAACCTTTGTTCTATTTTCTTTATCAATATGGACAAATGCTTCACAACCGAAAGTTTTCAAAAAAGAATAGTTTACCTTTTTTCCTGTCCGTTCCTCCTATGGAATTCTACCATCCAAAGAGCTTGAAGGTCCTCTATTTATTAAGTAAACAGTAGTATCTACAACATCTGCCCAAAACTATAAGGGCAAACCAGCATGCAATCTCATACTCCTTTCACACTCCATGATTGTCCTGTTAATCCTTTCCGACACACCATTTTCTTGTGGTGAACATGGAACTGTCTTCTCTCTATGAATCCCATGGTATGAACAATAATCATTAAACTCCTTGCTGTAGTATTCACCTCCATTATCTGATTTGAGACACTTCAAACTTTTTCCTGTCTCATTCTAAACTAAAGCTTTCCATTTCTTAAAAGTATCAAAAACATTAGATTTTTGTCGAATGCAATAAACCCAAGTTTTTCTAGTTGCATCATCAATAAAAGTAACATAATAATGAGATCCACCAAGAGATGATACATGAGCTTGTCCCCATACATATGTATGCACAAGCTCTAACCTTTCCTTCTTCTTTTCTTTTCCGACTCTGAGAAATCTGACTCTCTTTTGTTTTCCATAAACACAATGCTCACAGAAGTCCAAATCAATTTGTTTAAGATCTGGCAACAAATTTCTTTTCTGAAGGATCTGCATACCCTTCTCACTCATGTGTCCTATCCTATGATGCCATAGTGTTGTATCCACTCCTGTAGAAGCTAAAGATATAGAAGAGTTAGTATTACCAGAATATAGATACAATGTACCTACCTTCTCTCCTTTCGCTATCACCAATGATCCTTTGATGACCTTCCACGTCTTATCTGTAAATATGGATATACAACCTTCACTTGCCAACTTCGCTGTTGAAATCATATTTTTACTTAAATATGGAAAATGTTTTACCTCTTTCAACAACCATTGGGTTCCATTTCGTTGCTTTATTTTTACCTTTCCCATTCCAACAATTTTGCATGGTTTATTATCACCCAAATGAACTTGTCCAAAATCACGTTGAACATAATCTAAAAATGTTTCCTATGGGGTGTGGCATGAAATGAAGCTCCTGAATCTACTACCCAAGACTCAAAAATATTATCTACAGAAAGAATTAAAGCATCTTGTAACACATCACCTATTACATTATCTTCCTGATTTCTCTCCTCCTGTCCATCTCTTCTTTTCTTTGGAGCTCTGCAGTCTTTCTTCATATGTCCTTTCTTCCCACAATTCCAGCACTCTATCTTTCCAAGTCTGGATTTGGATCTACCCTTCCTAGAATTTCCGCGGTTTCCTGAGCCCTTTCCTCTATCCTTTTGTCTTCCCCTGTTCTCCATGTTCAACACATTTCCTGATGTCTCACCTGTGCT